>NW_019091432.1:907372-923468 GCF_001949145.1 Acanthaster planci
ACCCTGGAATAAGCCCTGCCCACTCGATCACCACTGCACTCGTGGACAATGAAGCCTAACCCACATTTCTCTCCCATGGCATACTGCAACTTCCAGTCCCGGGTGTCATGTGCATACAGATCTATCAGATGTTTAATTGTTCATACATGTGACATCACACACGTTGGATGTCACAATGTGATTGGTCAGAACAGCATGGGACAGGGATATAATGGATTGGCCTATTTTAAAGAAAGCATTCTAAAGCAGACTCTGACCGTCATTGCAAATTGAACATTTCCCAAAGGTTTTATATGGTGTCCACCTGTTGAAGACTTTTTGCACAAAGGGCACATTGTAGCTTTTAATTTTGAAAAAATTGTATACATGGAAACATTATAACAACTTTTGCTGTTTCTTTTTGGCAGAATTTGCCTTGATGAGACCACCCTTTCCGAAGGATGACGATCAAGGCTCAGTTACCACAGATATCACTGAATTCAGGCCAGAAGCTCACTCCCCAGTTATGTTTGGCCACATGGCTGAACGGGTGGAAGTAGACAGCCTGGCTGCTGATGACTTTGACCCAGCCAGCTCCCATCCTGCGTGCATAGGCTACACCATGCTGGAGAGACAAGCCAAGCGAGACACACCCCCTCCCCCTACACCCCCACCACGAGAAACATGTAGGTACCTCTCTGAGCCCCCCCCCCCCAAAAAAAATAAAAAATATGTGCACATTTGTAGATAACTATACATATAATTGTCCTGAAGCCATTGATATTCTCCCGAGTTGTACTCATGGCTAGCATTTGCTTCAGTAGATTGAATCCGTGAATTTTGAGGTCTAAATTAAACTTGTGCAGAGATATGGCCCAAGATAGTCTGTCAGGACCTCAAAAGTGGGTAGTTTTCAAAGGAGTGATGTTGTTTGACTGTTTCTTGAGAATAGCAAAAGTTGCTTCCACATTTAAAAGCAAAAAACAGAAAAACATCTGGTCTTCAAATATTTCCATATCTCTTCGCTCTTTTTGTGTTGTTCGTTTTTTATTGCAAAGTACTGTGGAAAATAAAGATTCGTGACATGCAGCTTTGAATATTCACTCGTGTTGTATTTCTTAGGTATGCCTCGAGAGTATTTAGAACACTACATCTTCCCAGTTCTTCTTCCAGCTTTGTTAGCGATGCTAAAACAAGCCAAGAAAGAGAAATGCTTCGAAGTAAGCCATATTTATGTTTGTAGTGGCTTTGATCGTTCCTGCTTTACTTTACTGTATCGTTTACTTCCCTTGTGTTTCCGCTTCATCTCATTTCTTTTCGTTTTGTTTCTTCTGTTATTTCATTGAAGTGCAGCATTAGTTTGGACTATGTTTTTGTTTCAAAAGTGTTTGCTGAATAGTGGCAGTTGACAAAAGTGACAATTGAACAACCAGTTCCTGAAGCAGCCATGTTTTTCATTTTTGCAGAGGAAAAGGTTTCGATTCAATGGTTGTGACTATTTGACTGAGTATTTGTGGAGGTGAGTGTGATTGTCATGGCACGGTCATCTTTTTTGGCAATCCTGAATTATTTTCGAAACAGACTTTCTACATGAAGGCATTAATCCAAACCTCATTCAAAGCATGCGACAGGGATAAGGAGTTCTTGAGGATTCACTCATTCAATACGGGCGATTCAGAATAGTGCGCCACCAAGAGTCTGCAATGTGTTGGCCAATCACAATGCGCGAAATCTGTTGACCAATGCGCGTTCGGAAAGGGTTGACAAATTTCGCGCGTTGTGATTTGCCGACGCGTTTCAGACTCTTGGGGCTGCACTATTGTGAATGGCAGGTTTTAGCAGGTGATGACAAAGAAATGAAGACAACTCGTCAGATGAGAAACATTCTCATAGACATTTTGATCAATCGGTTCTATTAATGCAGACACAACCCCAAGTATACAGGCAGAGAGTCAGACCAGCTAGAAGATATTCCATTCGTCAAGAGGATCCTTGCCGACCAGTAAGATTAAAGTTCATTGGTAGCATCAGGCCCAGAAAGCCAACCAGTGAAATGTGTACGCCTACACTTTTTAGTGCTAAATGTCCCAAAACACAGTGCGGCAGCATGTTCAGTATGGTAACCAGTATGGTTTTTCAGTGGTGTGCAGAGGGAAAACTTTACAAGTGCTTGTAACAGAGTCACCTGCGAGTGAAAAGTATAAGACCTTCTTCAAAATGAGTCCCTTCAAAATGAAATCTGGCTGGTATTGCACTAAAAAGATATCAACTTCACTCAACAAGGCACACTCAGGGGTTTTTGTTCTTTTTTACTTTTTCTTGAATGAAACGGGCCATTGAGCATTCCTGGAGCCATTAGCGATTACGGGCAGCATACCTGTAGCTTTTAGTTGACTTTACCTGTCTTTTTTTCTCTCCCCCCCACCTCCTACAGCCCCCGCCCACCCCTCCCCTTGTCGCTGATATGGACAGAGCATGAAGCAGCAGTCGTCATCCAGTCATTCTACAGGGGATTCAAGGTAAACTGGCAACATCCAAGCCATCATTGGGCCCATCCTGTCCACATCGCTCCTCAATCCTTCGGTTTTGATAGGCTTTCTGGCAAACCTAAAGGCGATTTGGGTAAATGCATTTGGGACAACTTGGAGCTACACGTTCTGAAGCATCGGCCCTGATTGGCAATGGGTGTGGATGGTGCATGCTTCATCACCACACAGTTTAAGTTAGCCCACTTTACTACGGCTTTACATGCATACATCAGTCAAGAGTTTTTATAAGCATTCAGCTCAGACTGCTTTTTTGCCGTTTTCAGCAGGTGTGAATATGTACCCCATTGAACCACTCAACAACCTATTGAGTACCTAAGTGTGACGCATTTTGAACCAGGAAGTGTAGTGCAAATATATGGAGTACGCGACCGTTGGTTCACGCACTGGTTTTCATGCTAATGGCTTTCCTAAGCTTGATTGTATGCACAACGTATTCACTTCACTTTAATGTCACATTATTATGTTTAAGCTGCAATAGTGTAATTGGGCCTTGCTAGCCATGAATGTGTAATAAAACATGAATGAATGATTCTCTGTATTGCAGCAACTTTAAGTATTACAATAGGACAAAGAAGATTGCCCTTATGTTTTTCAATTTCTGTGAGATTTAGAAGTGCCCAGCAGGTATGACTGCTTTTGACATTTACGTCGCCAATATTATCTCTGTCATATCCTATCACAAAACTTTGTCTACCGATCAGGTTTTTTTCTTTCCAATGTTCATTTGCTCCATGCAAGATTTGGAATCTTTTTTTTTCTTTATACCTGAAAGGTGAGAAAGGAGGAACACATCCAGGAACTTCGCCAGTGGCAGCGAGAGTGGCGTGACGAGAATGCCGACATCAAAGTCAAGGTGGAAGACTTCTGGAAGGAACACGAGCCCGGTTCCGAGCGGGGCAGCGCCAAGAAGGTGCGGGACCACAAGAGCCACAGTGCCAGGTATCCGGCCTGCTACAGGCTCCGGACTTGGAGTCCGTCACCAGAACGGAGTTAATGGCACACGTGACAGCACGAGATCCACAAAGTTAACGATGCTGCCCAAAGCGTCCTTGCCGCTCCATGTACAGTCTGTGGCCAAATGACAAGGACGCTGGGATGTATGCATGCGACCTTATAATATTAAATTGACTTCAGTGCTAAGAGAGCATAATACATGCATACATAGGTGTTGTTGAGGGCATAAAGCCTGAAAAGTATGTATGTTTACGTTTTATTATCACACCTGATTTACACTTCTACGATTCCATTTCATTACAAATTTCAGTCAAATATAAACTATTGTGTGTTCACTGGGCTCATGCTTTCTGTGTTAATGCAAGACCAGTAGCCATTTTTCAGACCAATAGAAACTTTACTCTGAGGTTGGACTGGAGTCATTTGCCCTTTGTCAAATATGTTATTTTTCTTTTGAAAATAGTAATTACATCAGGCCAAGATGAACATATTTAAAGGTACATTCACGTTTGTACCTAAAAATGGCAATTACAGTGTCATGTATATACACCCCTTAAAACAGTCACCGTTCATCAATACACCACCTCAAAATTGATAGTGAACAAAATTTTTCCATTGCTTAGCAAGTTAAATGCCAGCCCTTGGACTGGGTACAAGCAGAATCATTCCGGCTAGTGCTGGTTTGCAGTAAATGGCACATAACCACAACTGCGGGATAGAAATTCCTGCTTTGTACCCGTTAATATTAAGTAAGATTTTGGGAATTAGAAACACCAACCACGTGTACAGAGAGGTACATGTGCTGTGAAGTGGTGATAGTCACTTGTACGTACACAATTGTAAAAAGTGTATTATTTTGAGGGTTTTTGAAGTTTGCAATAAATGGAATTGACTTGCTGGAGAATTTACGTGTACTTGTTTATTTATATCTTCTGAGGGTATGTCAAAAGTCCACGTATACAAAGGTCAATGGATTTGAATTTTGTTACTATTAAACAATGTTAACTTTTACCCCCAAACTTTTTAAAATAAAAAAAAAATGAACTCCCTGAACTCCCACAATTTGGCTCTCTTTGTAACCTATTTAGTACATGGTAGATGGAAAAGAACACGTAGACTGATGTGCACCATATGCATATGATGCACTTCTCATAAAATACGTACTGTACACTCTCTGAGCATAATATGTACATGAATATATGACATGTCGTTCTACGTGTCCTTTTCTGTCTACCTTTTAGTACAGTCACTGATGGGTGAGGCTGCCACTTCTTTAAATTCAATGAATGGCACTGTAAGAGGTTCAGTTTAAACAAAATATTGTTTAGCATCTGGAAGTAAACTGAACAACATGATTTTTGTGTTCATGCAACTGAAAATTCAATGCTGTTTACACAGTCCCTGAGATGAATGGAACCATTAAGCATGGACTGTCGGTAAGTGCCATCCTTTGATGATGAATGTACACCATTTAGTATGTACTATTAGAGAGTGCTTCATGTGACTTTTTGCCAGTATGCTCTGCAGTGCCCTCAAAAGTTCTTGCATGTAGCCATTAACACATCCAGTTTTTCTCAGTGGCTGCCTTACTCATGGTGTGTGGCAGTAATGATGTGATTGGCTGTGACAAAGCCGATGCACAGCACAGCCCACAGTAACACAATCACCACCCAAGCTTTGTGCTTGAAGGGAGATCTGTGCTTGTTGTTCCAGTTCTGCCCAAACAATTTTTCAGTCTTCTTGCGGCCACAATATACCAGAAATGCAGGGATGACGTACTGAATGCCGGCCCCTGCATAGGACCCTGTGTAACCCACAAGCTCTGTCACATTGGTGGTGATGAAGGCAACGATTATGCCCGGCAGCAAGGCTAGTAAGGGGAAGACAATGCGGTCCACTGCCCACGGGTAGGGCCGACCCTCTCGGGCAAAAAGCATCTTGAGATTGTTCCGCAGGGTGATGGCTATGATGGGGAAGTTGGTGCTGAGCGTGAAGACGGGGAACAGCCCGATGAAGTACTGGACGGGCACCACCTGGGTGGCCACGCTCCCGCTGCCGAAGAAGTTCAGAGTGTAAATCTCCTGTATGCTGCGGGTACTGAAAGTAAAGATGGCTGTGAGCGAGAGGAGCAGGTAGAAGCCTAAGATAAGAGCGTAGTCTCCAGCCAGGAGCGCCGAGAGGCGGTTCTTCCTCTTGATGGGCGTGACCATGGAAGGCAAAGAGTGGTGGCACATGAAGGAGTAGACGCACACGCCGAAGAAGTTGGGGATACTTTCAAAGGCTCCCACCGCAATCGGGTCACCTTCGCCCTTGCCATTACCGAGTACAATGAGCGCCAGGACGATCATCATGGAGAATGCTGCAAAAACCGACAATTGATGTATCAAATTTGTATTCGAGAGGTGGAAATAAGGCCGTGTTAATTCTCACATGATTTCTGGGAAAATGGGATTGTCTTACCGAGCCACCTAAGAAAGGTTGTGAGAAGCTGCAGGTACTTGGTCTTCTGAACATTGAAAAAGGCAAATATGCCCAGCGCAACACTAAAAAGGCTCTGAAATTAAAGACAGACAAGAAATCGTTGCTTGTTTTACAACAAACCTGAGCAAACAATTAAGTACCATCAAGTAGCATTCATGATGTCATTTGGTCAGAACTTCAATCCTACTCCTAACCCTAATCCCCTAGGGTGCATGCAAAATAATATTGAAATTGGAGGATTTGGGACTTTTAGGTTCATTAGAACTGAAACTGACAGGTTTCTTTGGAGTAAATTATTCAACTAGAAAGGAAACTGCACCACAGTTCCACTGACCGTTCACGCTGTGCATTTATCACTAACATGCATGAACAAATTCTGTAAACTGAAGGGTTTATTTCCAAAATGACATATATCCATTTGAAACACATGCAATGAATCCGCAATTATGAAAGAGTGCAGAGCTTAAGCCGTGTACCATGTGTCCCTGAACTTCTTTTTCATTTTTGACTCATTCAAGTTGTGTTTAGCTGTCTTAAAGTTCCAGACACTGACTGCAGTGCAGACAACAGAAAGAGGGTGGGATTCTGAAAGATACCAAAAATGGTGCTTATCGCATTTTGGAAATAAATTCTACATTTATAGATACTGCATTTTACAAAGGATAATTTCAGTTGAAGACCATGGGGTTCAATTCCTTTTGTTAAGCAAGTCAGGCAAAAATGTTGCGACAAAATTTGTCCCCTGCGAAAATTTTGGTCCCCACAACATCCAGGTTTCAACAACTATGAAGTCTCCACAACTTCAGAACAAGTATGCACATTAGTATTTAAACCAAAGAATGAGTTTAAACAAAAGTAAAACAATCTCACCAAATATATTCTGTAGACATTAATTCTGGTTATATCAGCACCGTCCCAGCAAGGGTCATCATCGTGTGCTGAGGAGTTCTCGGGTTTGTACGTACTGCAATGGAAGGAAAACCTCTGGTGTTTAACTTTGTATACCTCGTCATGGCCCTCGAATGGTACAGGTGCAAAGATGGATCGTTAGGTGTGGGCACATCAGCTTAACTGTTGCCTAGAACAGGGTAACGTTCCTTTGGTGTGGACTACTGTTGACTGTGGACTACCAGGGATGGTATTGAGAGATGAAGAGAAGTCCATCAAAAATCTAGCAAAGGCGTTATCTGCTGTGAGTTGAAGTGCACCCTCACTGGCAAAGGAGAGACAGGCTGGTGGGAAGTTTTCAACTAAGCTTATATATGATTGCATGAACCTGTACTCATCGCTCGCGCCCCACGTCTCATGTGCATTAACCTGTGCACTCACACAGTGGCTGAGTTCGGGCGGCTATTCTCGTATGTTCAAGAACAGCTCGATTTGCTGTTCATGGGTCGGCCGCTCAAACGCCGGGAACGTACAACCGGTTATCGGTACTAGTTATTTGTAGCATGCAAGCAACATGGCGGCGTCCTTGCACATTCTTCAAGAGTTAATGTTTGGATAATTGGGCTAACTTCTTTTCCATTAAAAATCACTTCTCCCATGGAAAATCATTGTTAATTTTGGAAAACTTTCCATTGTCTCCACCTTTGTAAGCCATCTCGATAGTTTTTGCAGCTTTTCAATCAAACCAAATCTCACGAGTTTTTACGTGTGTTCATGTAAAACCCTGACGAGGAGGTGATGTGTAAACCCGTTCTTGGGTCATATTCCCGCCGTTCGAGCGCGAGAACATGAAACTCGTGTCAAGAACAGGCAACCCGAACTCGACCAGTGAGTCCCCACCAAAGGAACTTCACTTTCAATAAAACATGCTCTCTCTTGTACCTGCTTGGAGTAGACAATTGCTAATGAAAACAAACGAGTTTGACTATAAATTTGAGGTCCAAAAGTCACATTTTCATGTTCGGTTACACTTGACTGGTGTAGGTTAAAGTGAAAGTATCATTAAAATTGATCTAAAACTTTTTTGTTTGTTGGGCAAGTAATCTGCATGGAAATTATCAAAAGTGTTTACTTACAAAATTATATGTCAGGTGTGACAGGAACATGAAAAAAACTAGACCCCAAGTTTATAAAATGACCAAAATGGCTTTGGGGGGACTTTTAGCAGCTAACAATAGGAGAAGTCTCTCCCAAATGGCTGCGTGAATCTTGCCATCAGTCCTTTCTTACAAATAGGAAAAGGTTTTATAAAAACCTGAAGGACCAGATGTTTAAAACTCAAGAAATTCAGGAGTAATAAAAACTCCCCAAATCATGAAAAAAATCCTCATTGTTCACATCCCTGTAAGGCATAATGTTCACTGATAAACCATGCCCAGACTCAAGACGGCAAGATTCCAGGTTATTGAGACTGAATGCAGGTTGTGTGTACCCTGGAAGCTTGCAATCAGTCATGCACTTGGTTTTTTTCAAGTCCTCTGCATGCTGTGCATATGTAAGATGATTAACATTTCAGCACAGAAGGTGTTTACACTTTCCTCTTTTCAGTAGGTCACACTGCAACTAGGACAGTATAAAACAGCCCAAGGGAAATGCAAGCAAATGAAACAGATTACTAAATCCCATATCATTTAGTTTTTTCATTTTTGTCACAAATAACAATCTGGCATATTTCTAATCAGTGCCTCGGTGCAATCCTTCTCGATACAAGTCAACTGAAATCCACCTGGTTGCCTCAGTGGGAATTGAACCAGATTTGCACTTGCAGAAAGAGCCAGAAACTCAAACAAAAGGCAGAATGTAAAGGAATGCCAAGCCTGATTGGCGATGAGTACCCAACATCCCTCTCCACCCTGCTGTTAGAGAAGAAAATTCATTCCTTACCAGGTTATATTCCTGAGTGAGGTTGGCACTGTGACTGCATAAATGGCCAGGTCACCGTACAGGTAGATCGCCATGCAGAGGTAGAAGAGATTTACGCCAACTGTGCAAGATAACCAGGCCAAGATGGTACTGAAACCATTTACTGAATGTCAGAGGGGATTTCAACAGTTGGGGAGCACTGACTTAAATTAGGTCCAACAAACATGAATGCAGGTCATGGTTTTTTGCTGGAGTATCCTTATAATGCCTTGAAGGCAACATTCAAGACAACGAACGAAACATCCTGCCAAACTTGACCCAGCTATGAGTTCAGTTTCTGTGGCCACAGCATACAAAATCAATGTGTGTGATCAACCCAGTGGGATTTGAACCCAAGCCAACATAATGAGACCCGTATGTTCAGTTACGTACTTTTATTGAAGAAAAGTGATGCCATCTTGGCCATCTCAACTCGCTCGGTGATTTCAAAGTAATCCTGGTGTTTCTTGTTTCTACATGCTACAATAAACAAAAGAAGTTGGACTCCTTCCTGAGTGACACTGATCATTTCAAAACATACAAAATTGTAAAAATAAATGTAGAATACGTACAATGTATAAAAAAGATTTGACAGAAATACAAAGATAAACCATCTTGCCTGTGTACTTTTATGAAGTCGCTATCATTCTGGAATTTTGTATCCATCAATCTTTTTCATTCTTTGATTTTCCCAGTTTTGACAAAAATGGCAAACTCTTTGTAGGACTGGTAAAGTAGAGATCCAATCGCTTTTTAGTTAACCCTAACCGCTAAGCATATTGTTTGGCTTACACTACTCAGTCCTACAAAATACCAAGTAGCAGTCTGAGCCTGAAGGACCTAGCGCTACAAATTACTACTTCTGGCTAGGTTACTTCCATTGTTATTCGTACAAAGAACAATAAAGCCATGCATTCATAGTGCCACAGCACTGTATGGTACATGTACATTGTCTTTTCTATTGTATTTTATGGCTTCAGAGAACAATGCAGTCATGTCCTCTTACAAGCGACAGGGCTGAGTACTACATTTACTACAAGTAGTAATTTGTAGTATTAGGGTTACTATACATAGATATATTCTGCTCAATTAAAGCTGAGTTGTGCTTTACCAGAGTGTAACTTACATGTACCTGCCACAGGTGGATGCAACAAGCTCTTCTTCTCGTCACTCTCTACTTCATGGAGATAGGGAGATTCCACAGTGTCCTGAGAACTGCTGGAGGAATCCTCTAACTGGAGAAACAGAAAAGTTCAGACCAGAAGTTCATCGGTCATATCTTTTCAGACAAGAAAGAGGAATGCCACTGGCTGTGTTTTGAACAGTTTGGGGTTGGTCAGAGTTAACTAAGAACAATCTTAATTCCATCACTTGTTTTGCGTAAATGCTTGGAAAGCGAGAGCACAGTGCAAACGTTATTTGAACCGCAGCATCTGGGCTGACTGAGAGGGAAAGGGAATGTTGAGGGACTGTATAGAGGGTTCAGCGATGCCTTCTCCTGCAGTCAGCCGCTTGCATGCTATCAATCGGTCCACCAACTGGGGCTTTGGTGCATATGTATACCCCTGTGATGTGCAGAACGTTCATCTTTTCTTGGAGATCCAGGAAATGCAGATGTGTTTAACCCTAACTGCCAAGCATATTGTTTGGCTTACACTACTCAGTACTACAAAATTCCAAGTAATAGTCTGAGCCTGAAGGACCTAGCGCTACAAATTACTACTTCTGGCTAGGTTACTTCCATTGTTACTGGTACAGAGAACAATAAAGCCGTGCATTCATAGTGTCACAGAACTGTATGGTACATTGTCTCATCTATTGTATCTTATGGCTTCACAGAAAAATAAGGTCATGTCCTCTTACAAGCGACAGGGCTGAGTACTACATTTTACTACAAGTAGTAATTTGTAGTACTACGTAGGGTGTGTTTGTTAGCATCCCCTACGCCTTCAGGCCATGGCATGCGGCCTAGTATTTGTAGGTCCTAAATGTGCTCTACCGTGTAATGTGGTTCTTTCAGTTATAATTCCTATTTTTTTTTATACTTGAGATTTTTGCACCATACCTCACGTTGTTTCTCCTTGCGCTTGAATCTCATGACTGCATTTGCCGAGGCCATGGCTTCGACTACAAAGGTTACAGTCAGGAAGCTGGTAAGTTAACCATCAACATATATTGTTTAGTCACTGGATAAAAAGACAAGAACATGATGAAGCTGCATTTTAAGATACCTTTTCCATGGAGCCAATGCAAGTTGATTGCTCATCTCAAAATAAGACAGAAGAATGAAGACCTTTTCTTGAACTAACGACCCGTAATGAATTTGGGCCCAAAGTTCTTTGGCTTTATCAAGACATATATACAAGACATACAGATTAGATAATGGTCAGTCCACTCCACCGGACCAGTGCTGCACACATGTAAGTCACACAAAAGTACGTCAAAAGAAAGAACTTGCTCTGTGCATTTCTACACATTCATCAATCAAATCATCAGATAATCAGCAGGTGAAACAATCAAAACCCAATCTCCACCTTGCAGAAATTTTGAAGGTTATCCTTCACATATGAGTGACACCATTTTTTTCTACACTGTGATCCCCAATCTTCCAAATCTCTGAATATGCTGTCACTGAATTCAGCAAGGACTTACCTGGCGAAAGCCAGGATGGCAATGAGAGCTCCGCCCATGGCCCAGCCAGCCCTGGCAAAAGCTAGTGGCATGGTTAGGGCTCCAGTGCCTACAATCAGGTTGAAGACATAGATCATACCAAACTGCCAAGGATCAGAAACCAGTTGAAGGCATTATTTACCCAACAAGAGAAGACTCCTGGTCAGTGGAAATTTCAAGGGCAAATATTGATGAGACAAGCAAGTTTACGTGTTAGACATGTTGTCGTTACTCTTCCTCTTTTCCAACCGCTGGAAACAGGGAGGCTTGCAATGTGATCAAATTCAAGTTATATTGATCGAAATTTCTCTTTCACCTCAAAAAATATATATTTGGAAAAAGATCTATACCTGTACATCGATTGAAACCGTGAGCACAAACCCTATGAGATTGGTCTTTGTGTTGTGTGAATGCTCTCAAACTTTCTCTACCAAATGTTGACTTTTAGAGCATGCTTAACTTGTCTTCTGATGGATAATATCGCTGCTGGGAAAAACAGTGACGTCCCTGCACGGAATTCTTCCCAAAATTGTGCTGAGAATCTTGCTTAATAATGAAAAAGCGAATGAGCTTTGCTTGGTTCTAAATGTGTAAAGTGTTCCCAAAGATCATGGGAAAGAGTTCCATACACTTGAAACCCTGGGGCACAAACCCTATGAGACTGGTCTGAAAAATTTTAAGTGTTTTCCAATTAAACAACATGGATTTTTCCCTCCTAATTTGAACTTTTCTTGACTTGTTTTTGCTTTCTGACAGCTAACAGGTCACTGTAGTGTAGGGAATAAAATTTACTGGCGTCCGAATATATGGCATTATGGAACTCTTCCCAAGGTCATGTCTGGTGTGCTGAACAACCTATATGATCTGTCAATCGCACTGTGCTATATCTACATGTATTAAACCAGAAGGAAATCTTCAACTCATTTCCTGTTTTAAAAACAATTTACCACAATCATAAATTACAACAAAGTAAAGGTGATTAGCTGTTCACACAGAATGACATTACTGCAGTATACTGCCAATCAATTGAGGGGATTAAAATGTCCATATATTGTATGCAGTGATCAGTGACTGAATGGTGAACCTGGAGTCCTCCATTTACAAGACTCTATTCTAGTCTAGAGTTTGGACCATACCTTGCCCAAATTTATGACACTAAAAATCCCTAGTGTAAACTTACCACCAGCATGACCGGTACATTTCTTACAACATATCGCAATATCAATGTAACTATACATGTAAGTGTTTGATAAAGTATGTCATTCCTTTGTACAATGTAGGCCAATGCACTAACTCTGAAGCCTTGTCTCAGCGTTGGGCCGGCCAAACAGCAATTGACAGCATGCAGTATCCCCCCCCCCCCGCACCCATTGCCAGCGCCAGGCCCATGAACATGCCGAATGGCATACAAAATACAAGCTACACATCAAACAGGTTAAGATTCTTACCACAGGAGAATACAGCTCGCCCGTTTCCGTAAGTCCACTGCTGGCCATTTTTCTGACTTTTTTTCACCAAGGAAACAACATCTACAGAGTTTTATTCGAATGTGAATGTGCTCTAAAGTCCAGGAAGTGAAGTGTGTAGGCTAAGCATTGTTTTGTTCAGTAACTCGTGACTCGAGGGCGCCCTCTTCTGGACGCAAAAAGTAAACAATGTTCAGTCAACTAATATTCTGAAAAATTATCTTTCTCGTTTGTTTCATTCTTTATTTTCAGGTGAAGATAGAGAAAATACCCAAACACTTTCCTCACAGTAAGCCACAAAAAAGAAGCAGCGCTCAATCAGAAAATATTTTGCCCAAAAGTTAAAACCCAAAGATATTCACCGAGGAACAAGTTCTCACGGTATAATCTTCAGGCTTTGAAAACGCTCAGATTCACAAGCCATCGTGACGTCCATTCAATTCTAAAGAAAAATTAATGTTTTAACTGTACGCTCTTGAAGAGGAAGGCTATCAGGGCCAACTTGTCGTTGAAGACAGATCACTTTCTTATAGCCATATTCCAGGGCTGCCAACTCTTCAAGTTGCATTAAAAGATCAAACTAAATTCTAACAGTTGCCAGCTGCTATCACGAAAAATCACTTAAGATTGAACTGATCAATTGCTTATAATTTTCCACTGAGCCATCAAACTATCACAAAAAACTAAATCAACTTAAATATCCTCTGCAGGCCAACATATTTGCAAAAGAAATTAGCCCACATTTCCCTTGAACAGCTGTAATTTCAGTTATCAAAGTTTACCTAACTTTCCACCAAACCAGCAAATGGTGTAAGATAACGGCTTTCTCATAAGGAATGAACAATTTCCTCAGCAACTGTTACATTATACAGTACATGTATGTTATGTGAATAAAAACATATAAGTTGTTTTAAAATGGACTTTCAGATCCTACGAGCCATTTATTGTAAGCCCTCACCCCCCCAACACAACTACCGTCTCCCCTCCCCTTGCACCACTCCCTTGCCAATGCTCATTATCAACTCAATGCTGGCAACCTTGCAATACTCTACAAGGAACAAGTGCATAACACGATCAATCAGTTTATAAATACCAGTATCCATTTATTGAGACAATCAAATGAGCAGAAAACTTGAGCTGCACTCCTCATCTCCCTTTCTCACTTTGCACTGGAGGGATAACCCATATCACACTAGTTTAACCTGACCGTGTTCCTACAGAAATTCTAAGAATCCTGTCAACATATCCAGCTTATCAGACAAATTTAAAACTCCAGTGACTGAGTCTTTGAACTGCTCCAAGTCATTTCCATGTCCTTCCACACACATAATTAATTTCATGTCCTTTCCCCAGCAGCAACTGTGCCCCTCCCCTCATTTGAAATCTTGAAAAATACCCAACATATGCATAGACCACAGTTCATCGGCTTTCAGCACCCTCATGAATAACTGTGCTCCCTCAGGAATTTCATGTAAGTCATGCTACTGGTTGGGTGCTCCTATGCAATGACATACGTGCAATCTGAAACTGGTGCACAAGACAATACAAAAACTATCGCCCTGTAATTGGTCAAATACAAAGAGTTTTAAAATCATCCCAACTCTGTAGAAGCACACAGCTTGATGTTATTTTGGGCACAAGAAACTAATTCAAACACAGACACATGCCACAGCCAACTCTGCCCTTATGGGCAGCCATCTACTCAAGGATAGAGAAAAAAGTTGACGCAAAGTGCCTGGCCCAAGGACACGCATCATAACCTTGTTGGCTGGACTTTGAATTCAAAATATGTTGAATTGTCTTATATTTCTTTGTTTGATGCAAGACTACACTGACATCAAGTTCTCATCAACATTGGATGGTCTGGTTCATGTCCCTTGGCCTTCCTGTAGGCCAAAATGGCCGTCTCTCGAGTCCGGTCAAAGTTCCGCTTCTCAGCATTGGTCATGTGTTTCCTCTTCTTCATCTTTGCTGCTGTGTGGTCTTGGGAGGTTCCTTCCGTCCTGTTTGGCCTCTTGGTGGCTTCCCTTCGCTGGTTACTTTCAGAGGACTGCTGCTGTAGCATGGATTTCAGGAGAAGCTGTCTCTTGCCAGGCTACATGGAGGAGAGAGACAGTTTATTTCTCAATTCTCAGGATTACTGGCAGACTTTATGTTTGCCAAGGACAAGTAGGGCTGTGGTCTAGTCCATTGCAAGCCCCTGGAAGTCTATCACAAGTCATCTAGTCTTAGGTCCAGTCACCCATTCCTATGTCACTGGTTCATCTTACTACATGTGACTGAGCCTGGGGCTGGACTTGTGACTACACTAATTTACAGAGTCTCTCCTTCATCCGGAGCATCAAACCAGGGACTAGAGCAAAGCGGTGGCCAGTTATCATGACTCTCGACTTTTCATGGGCGATTCCATTGGGTTCTCCAACAATGTGCTTGAGGCTAAGTCTAACTTCCTTGTTCATTCTATGCCAGGTACTGTACATACGCAATAATTTAGTGACATGCACATGACTCACTTTCACATAATAAATGGACCTAAAGAAAATCGGGGTCATAATAAGGGTCTAAAAATGACATCTGAGATGATGAGCTGCACGCCCTTGGAACTGTAGGCCAAGTTGGAGAGATTTCCTGCTGGGATTAACATCAACAATGATAACAAAAACATACACAGAATGTGAGTCTCTTGGAGTAACATACCTTGTCTGTTTTGACGTTGCCCTTTCGTGGTTTAGCTGAAAAGACTGGCGGGGCTGACACAACCTCCCCGAACTCGATATGATCTAGGAAACAGAACCATTGAGTTGAGTTTGATGAGAACCATTTTTTGTGATCAGCAAAAATCAACTTTCTCTTTCATTGTCCAAGAAAGCAAGGAAATTCTCTCTTCATCTCTGTGAAGACGTAATTGACGTCTATTGTCAATTTGGTGATGAAGAAGGTGAAGTATTCTGAAGGAAGAGCTGAAGTACCTTTGTAGAAATCTTTCTCTTCTTTGTCCAGTGTCTTCTCAAAGTCCCTGCCTTTAATCCTCTGTTGCAGTACAGCAAATCTCCTGCCACACACAAAGACCGTTCATTCCGACATTAATTGGTTGTGTGAACTCACAGCAGGTGCAGCAGCACAAAACATGTGTAAATTTGGTGAGTT
>NW_019091432.1:924256-935134 GCF_001949145.1 Acanthaster planci
GTTCCAGCTTGGAGCAGCTTGTGCGCCCAGCCAGCTGATTCAATTGCAACCCAACGTCTCTACAATCACCACACAACCTCCCTCCCCCCCAAAAAAAACTCACTCTTTCCTCTTCCTGAGTGCTTGCTCTGTCTTGACCCTTTTGTTCTTTGTCATGTCGTCACTCTCCAGCTTGGACCTGACTTCGTTCAACTTCTTCTCAGCGTTGGAGCCAACTCGTTTCATGAAGTGACCATGGGATTCTCCTGGCCGTCTCTCAATAGAACCCACCCTCTGTGCAGCTGAAAATATGAATGGACCTGTTTTACACAGCTTTGGATTTTGAACACAAACAAAACCAAACTTGGCCAACTGACCTACTGGAATTTAACAGAGAATAAATTACATGGAATGAACTTTTCCACATCTTCCCAAAACAAAATAAACCAAAACAAAATGATAAAACAAACTGCCTGAAATGGTATTATCTGGGCAACCATTGAATCCTCAAACAGAACCCGGCAATGACATGTAAAAGCCTGCAAAATCCAACAAGCACCAACTTCAACTAAAAATGTTTTGTTCACTTCTCAACCCAACAAGGCAGAATAAAAACTGTGACCCACCATCCCAAAACCAGGCTGGGGTAGGTAATGGTGATGTTTGAAACTAAATTTCTCTCCTTGCTGTTAATTTTCACACTCCAAGTGATTAATGGTGCAAAGTTTGTCCTCGGAAAGCTTCGGTATTTATAGACAGAGAGAGTTGTGAAATTTTTCATGTTCATCTGGTGTCAAGGCAATAGCGAAGCCTTAAGCCTCCTTTGACATGTTTGAGCATGGTGGGTCACAAATTGCCTGCCACGACTGCCCGGATTTGTCCATAGAAGCTCACAGCCTTTGTATGTGTGATTTTCAAGCTCCTTAGGTCATGACCTTACCATTTTTCTGTCTCTGCTCAGCCATTTTGGTAGCAGCCAGCATGTTTTTCAGACTTCTTGGTACTTCCTGATTGCAGACATTCTTTGGAGGTCTGTTATATTCCTTTTCTTTCCTGTCCAAAACACATAAAGGAACAAAGAATGTCACTCTGGAAAAGATTCTCTTCCTTTTTTGTCCAGAAAAAAAAAAGAGAATAGAGAAAGGGCTCATCTATACAACTTGTATGTTTGTGATTGTTATAGACCACAATGGAAATGAGTTTTCCCATTTTTTGGCGTTATCCCTGCTTTTCCCAACAACTGTTTTGGACAGACTTCCGTATAGGCCTTCGGACAACACTTTGCACAACCGGTTGTAGGTCAACTCGACCATTTGCCAACTCGACTCAAGTCAACTCGACCGTCGACCAACTCGACCGTTGAACCAACTCTTCCGTTGACCAACTCGACTTCAAAGTCGAGTCAACTCAACCATTTACCAACTCGACCGTTTGCCAACTCAACCACATGATTGATACATGGGTTTATTAGACAAACTCTTTCCTTGAAAAATAGATATCAAAAGGGGAAAAATAAAGATCGGTTCCGGATCGCAAAAAATATGGATGCTAATTTTGGCTCAATGAACCCACGAAATCAACTGAAATGCAATCAATAATTGAACTTGTACCAATGAGATACTCCAAATTAATTTTCCCAATTTGAGAAGAAGCACACACAAAACGAACCCCCAAAATCTGTCACCACACTGTGCGCATGCACAGATCACATCATGCACAGTGACACGAATTACACGCGCAATCCAGAACTAGGAAAAATGCATTCAATCTAATTCTATGCCCTGTCCCTGTTGCACGATCAAGTTGGTCGAGAGTCGAGTTGGTCGAGAGTCGAGTTGGTTGAGAGTCGAGTAGACCTTTACGGTTGAAGGAACAATGGTCGGGTTGGTCGACGGTCGAATTGGTCAAGAGTCGAGTTGACTCGAGTCGAGTTGGCAAACGGTCGAGTTGACCTGACACCTTGCACAAAATATAGGGCCTAGTAATAACCTACACTAGACCCATGCGGTTAACTTACGCCAGTAATAATGCCCTCCTTTTTCCAGTGCAGAAGGGATCGATGGCTTTAACTTTTTTGTGTCTTGATTTCGGCATGATTCTGTTTCAGGCCTCCACTAAAAAGACCACTAAAACACCAATGTCACCATTAATATCACTTTATCGGTAAAAGAACTGGGGCTGGCGCTGGAGTGTTTCTCTTCTAGAGCCGAGCACATGCAGCAACACTCTCGGCTAGCTACCGTATACCCTGCATGATTAGCCTATACGTGCGCAAAGAAGTTTAGGTACCAGACCAAACAATCGCGACACCATTTAAGGGGCAACCTAGGTTAAGGGGCAACCTCACCTAGGGCACTCACCATTAAAAGTAAGCTGTGGGGATTCGTTTTCCATAAGTGGGGGCTAGACTAGAATTTCATTCGGAATTCGGAATAAAATAAACAGGGTCTGATTTCTAAAACTGCTTTCAAGAAAGCATGCTTTTAAAAAGCTACAATGCCACATTTCAATGTACTGGTGCTCGGTATTAAATCATTACAATTCAAACCCAGAATGTTTTAAATGCACGCCCAGAATGTGTGTTCGTTTTTTTTCATGCACTATGCAACTATTGTTGTCCCTTCAGTTCCAAGTGAAAAAAATAAGCTAACAAACAATAGCAAAACGAAACAAAACAGAGGTCTTTTGTGACAAACATTCTTTTCAAAGATTTATTTCCACAACAATGGGTGCACAAATGCTAGAAATATAAACATGTAACTGAAAATTGATTTTTCAGTTGGAAAAATGGATAAATTTAATTAATAACAAGTTATCACACATTCCTGAAAAACATTAAGAGAATTATGAGAGAAGTACAGTGTACAGTTTGAAATCTCAAGACTTAATAAACATTGTACTGTGAGATGAGGTAACATCTAATTAATTTCACACAGATTTCACACGGTATATTTCAAGAAAATGGAAAAAAACAACATATTTATCATGATAGAAACAGGGAAAATGAAACGGGAGTACAGTTAGAACAAAAACAAAGAATGTTAACTCAGCATGAGGAAAAAAGTATGAAGCACTGCCAAAACAATCAAAGTTCAAACAAATCAAAAGTCCTCACAGAAAAGAGATCATGACTCCATTTACGACTCACTTTGCTTCTGTTGCAAAAGCCAATTATCTAAAAAAAAAAATTTAAATGAAAGCATTTATAGCATGTTAAGAAACAAGCCAGTTGACATGGAATGACCAACGAATAACTTCCGAGGTTGTATGGGGGACATTCAGAGGATCCACACCACCCCATTTTCACACTTTTATCTTAAAAGGTAAAGAAAAGTAATTTCTTTGGTCTATTACCTTCCCCTTTTCTGTCCAAAAAGCATGAACAAAGCAACAAAATGTAGCCTTAACCCTCACAAAGGTCATAAAAGGTTACATAAAATATATTTCCAACAACGTTTGCCCCCTTCCCCCTTAAAAAAAATTTGCCCCTCCCCCACACAAAAAAATTTGGATTCTGGATCAGTCCATGTCACAAATACATGCACATCTTTATAAAGACATGTCAGATTTTTTTTATCTAATTATTATTAGTACTTCATAGATTTGTAGATCACTGTACTACGGATACATATTCGGTGTACTGCAAGCAAATGTATCTCCTCTGGGAGTTATGACAATCTGAAATTCAAGACGAGCTTGATAAGATAAAAGAATCAGAGAAGGAAAATCATTAACATTGCACACATTTAAGTTTAAGTTCGTCATGTGTCATATTTTTGCAAAATTCCAAAATATTAAAGATAAGTGCACCAATCACTCTTACATGTACATACATGTATGTGTAAGTCAGGGTTGAAATAATGCATATAGAGGCAACGATCTAAGATTCCTTATCTTGTACACTGCATACTCAGATGTTCTTGCTTGTTAATGACAACCAAATTGCCCTACGATGCAAAAGCATCTGAAATAACATACACTTAAGTAACTTTTGATGTGAACATCAAGGCTGCAGTGAATAAATTGAAGATTTAAGCCAACATGAATTTTGAATGTACCTGTGTCTGTCTGAGTACATGATGACAACCTCTCAAGAGCGACATGAAGCAATGGCTAACTTGGCAAAAATGCAGGTACGCGTACATTTAGACCAACATTTTACACTCTGCTCTGTACAACACTACATGTATGAATAAAAGGGTACTTTTTTAGCCTTTGAAGAACACAGGAGACACTAAGGTCCATGTGAAGTGTGCTTACATTTCCTGCCTAAAATGTCATTTTAAGATCGTGGTTTTTGCCAAAGTTTTGCCAAGCTAACGTATGTTCCATACACCATGATCTTTTACGCAGCCTAGCTAATATCTCGGGCATATAAATGTATGTATCCCCAAAGACACATCTTAATTCATGTTCATTTGGTCTTGGTGCACAGAGGAGAGGCAAAAGTGTGAAATTCATTATTGACTGAAGGTGTGTGCCTGTGTTTTCCCCTGCAAGATTTTCTCAAGCAGACATTTTCTCATGCCGAGCAAGAGACCTGTATGTACATGTAATTCCATATTTACTGGCTCAGTGCACGCCAAGTGAACGATCAATCACATCTGTCCTGTGTCATTCAGTTTGTACATGCTGCAAGAGCATTATTTTGCAGCATGAGAACTGCTGATATGATCTCAAAGGTCCCTCACGTAAGGGTTCGACCATTCGATGCAAAAACACTTCTTGCAACACTGCCAAAACTTATTCATCATCCAGCTGCGGCTTTTGATGCCATTTTTGCTGGAATCCGAATGACAGCCAAGTCAAGACTCCATCAGTCCCTCGCTGTCGTCATCTACCATCTCCTCATAATCATACGTCCCCCGTCTCTTCCTGAGCAAGACCAGGATGTCTCCGTGGCCCATATCTTGGGCCAGCTGGGCTGGGCTGATGCCATTCATACTCGCGTTGGGGTCGGCCCCTGCTTCCAGCAAGAGCTTACAGACCGCCGTATGTCCTATGTGGGTAAAAAAATACACCAAATGGAATAAAAAATCACCTAGACGGAAGATGCCCCATTTTGGCAGAGGAAATGAACTGACCCAAAGAGGCATGGCCACCTTAACATACTGTGTTTCTGCATAAACAAGGACACATCAAATACCAAGCAGCTAGATTTAACTCGAACCTAAAACCCCGCACCTTTAATTCTCAAACTCTGAGCCATACAATGGCCCGTACTCCCCCTGGCAAAAGAGAAGAAGTTAAGAAAAAAAAGTTTACTTGGCAAAGGACTGCCAAAATGTCTTTTCATGATTCATGAACTCTTGAAATTAGCGACATACCATCGTATGACCAGGAGCTGGATTTTAACGCAGATAAAACTCTGGACCTTTTTTCCTCCAACTGTGAACCTTTACAAAAACCCATACTCTCCTTGTCAAAGAGGGGTTTGTTATTAACAAAAGTAAAGTATATTGGGTAATAAGCCACCAAAAAAAGTCTTTTTGTGATGATTCATGAGCAGCATGACAATGCCTTGTGCCAGTAACAAAATCAATTTACTAGACAGAGCTGACTGCCCTGGGTATCTGAAAAGTCAAATAATAATTGGAGGTTGGAGGAAAGTGAGAGTTAACAAAGACAGTTGAAGCTTTCAACTGTTAACACATTAGTTCTACATACCTTGCATGACAGCAAGGTGTAGCGGTGTAGCATCATCACACTTGGGGTTGGGAGCATTCACTGAGGCTCGAGCCTTATCCAGCAGCATGTGAACTACTTCAGCGTACCCCCAGTTAGCTGCGGCATGGAGCGGCGTGTTGCCGGAGTCGGAGGGACGGTTCACATCCAAGCCTGGCTGAGCCTGCATGTACATGGGAGGGAAACCGTAGAGAATAAGTTGCTATCGATTTCCTTATAACTACACAACGCAAAGTGACTCTCCATTACTTTCAATGTGGGTTGGGGGAATGGGCAATCTCTGGTATTGTTTCGGTGGGTGCGTGGCCCGACCAGACCCACTAACAACAAGCAGTCAAGTACATGTATCAGTCTTTAAAAAGTGTAACTGCTAAGCAAATGTACGTAAGAACAAACTTTTGAGTTCAATCTGCTGTGCTTGCTATAAAATAAAAGGAAGAAATGCTGGAAGAAAAAAGCATGGAATTTAATTCCCCAAAAAGAAAAATTGGATTTTTTTTTCAAAATTAATCGGTCAAACGAATCTACATGTATGTGTATTAAAACTATTTTTACAACCGTTTCAAAGAAATTGAAATATCTGGCTTGCCCAATATACTGGTCTGGTTATGAAATTCAAGATATCAAATCAACAACAGTTGAGTTGAACAAAATGTATTTGAACTCTAATAAACCTCCACAGATAGAAACTAAATGTACATGTACGCATTTATTCAAACCTTGCTAAGAAGATAGTGCAGGACTTTGGGCTGGTTGTGCATCACAGCTTCAAATACAAGGGAACGGTCATCTTTGTTCACCGAGTCCACATCCAACTTTCCGCTGCGGACCAGATAATGGAGAACGCTAACAAATCCATACTGCACAGCTTGGTAGGCCCGTTGCTGCACAATGCTCACAACAGGCAGGGGCTTGACGACGGGATCGCCTGACAGACAAGGTTCACGTAAGGGATCATCACTTTGGAACCTCCTATAGAAGTTAACAACATTACTCCACACACTGAGCAAGAAGAATGCCCGGATGGCCAGAAGTGACTGAGCGAACTCTCGGTTGCGAGTTGAAATTTTTACATCCGTCAGCAATGTCTTGTATTCAGCAGTCCGTTCCGAGGACAGTGTGTCAAGGATGCTGAGAAAGACGTGGGTTCCTCTAGGCCCGCATAGACGCCGCGGGTATTCACGAAGGATTGCCGCAACCAGCCTACTCAAGTCAGTCAGCGTGACTTTGCCCTGCGACACTCCCTGGTTAAAGACCTGACTGAGTTCATCGTGCAGGATACCAACTTCCATCTTAAGGAGTTCCAGCCGCTGAACCTCAGCAAAGTCCATCAACAGGAAGTTGGCAAAGGTGACAAAATTGTCCCTGGTGTTACACCAGGAGGAGAGCTCGTCAACCATCTCATGGGCTCGTCTCAACCAATCGACGATCACTTCGCCGTCAATGTACTGCAGCAGGCCATCAAAGTCGCCCCGCTGGCTGTCTTGACCCCCGACCTCCCCACTTCCGGGCCGATCGCTATCAACGCTGCTCCCCGAGGAGGGTCTCGACTCGAGCGGTGGAAGTGGCGTCTTAAATTTCTTGAAGTCGAGGCTAGCATTATTGTTGACATTTGCAACATGCTTGGTAGCTGGTGATTGTTTTGGACGGGCACCTGCAGGGTGCTGCGACCGGGATTTAAGGGCCTTTCCCTCAAGTGGCGGTCTAGGTGCCACAGATAAATCATTCACACTCTCTCCTAACTGAGTGACACTACTGGATGGAGAATTCTCCCCAAAGATGCTGAGCGAACTGAGAGGTCGAGAGAGGTCATCATCCTCCTCATCACTATCTCTCATTGTCAACCGTGACACACAAATTAACTCCCGTAAATCCTTCACACTGCGAGTCATTGTTAAAACAATGCAGTGACCTTTCAATCTGCAATCGAACAAGATCACATTTCTGGGCACCCACGAATATGACTGATTTCAATCTTTAAAAGGTTCGTCTTTATCCTGCCACGGGCAATCAGTGATTGACGTTGATCTGAAGCTGCAGCTGGATGTCAAAGGCAAACAGAACAAATGCCACAATAGATGGGAGCTTGAAGCGGCACCGGAATGCCATGTCAAAGAAGAATGACAAAGTCCTAGACATAAAATGCCTGATGGGTACACTTGCTGCAAGCTGAATGCTAGAGTCTATTTCCTTCAAGTGGGGCATCTTGAAAGATGAACAGAGTTCAGATATCAACAACTATAAGCTTAGTGGTCAAACTGCAATGAAAGATCTACCGAACACAAAATACAAAACACAGTGGTGATAAGTTTCCAGACAAATATCAACAGCAAGGTTTTAAATATACAACAAAATCAGCTACTCTTCACAGATTTTTCAGAGTAAATTTATATGTTCTTCTTCTTCCAAGTCCCGCAACAACTTCCACTATGGGATATTTTAAGTTAAAGGTGCATGGTGGCTAGCTGACTCTAATACATGTCGTGAGTGCCTCTTATTAATGATAATGTATCAATGATACCTGTAGAAAGTTTTGCCTAAAGGTATCGATGTCTGTGACTTCCCTTGTTTCAGCTGGCATATGGTTCCATTCCACAAGGGTCCTGGGTATGCGGGAGAATTTGTTTTTGATAGTCTTTTTATGCTGATTGATGGAAAACGGAAACAGACGATGTTATCCATGTTGCAGTCCCCTCTCTTTTTGATCTAACCTGATAATAATCTGTTTGTTAGATGTTCATAGTGGGGGTCCCTTAGAAGCAGTGTTTGTCGAGTAGGGACCCTAATTAGGAATAGCTCAATTGCAGAATATCCCGCCACCCCGCATGATCAACCTCATAGCCAGGTACAGGTCAAAGTGTCACACTCTTCTCGAGGGATTTTCACCTTGTACCCACGTAACCAGTCATTCCAGTGGTTGTTTTTTAGAGTCGCAGGGTATTCTGCAATTACTCCTTAGGAATAACACACATTATTACGAAAAACACATTAATTATGACATAAAACTGGACATGAACACAGTAAATCATGTAAACAGTAAATCTTGTAACCCTGTACACAGAAACTAAATTAGCCTCACTTTGTAATGGCTGAGAGTGATAAACCACTGAAGAAGGAGCTCAATGGCAGAATACCCCGCTACCCCGCATGATCAACCTCACAGCCAGGTACAGGTCAAAGTGTCACACTCTTCTCAAGGGATTTTCACTTTGTACCCACACAACTAGTCATTCCATGGGTTGTTTTTTAGAGTGGCAGGGTATTCTGCAATTACTCCGGATTCTGATTTATTTTAGGGTCTAATGCTCAATCAAAGATTACTGAGTACTTTGTGGAAAGTTGACCCATGGAGGAATATTCCACCATGCCATCTGAACGCACAGACATTCAGTTTCACATGTGCAACGCAACCACTGACATGACTGAACTGAGCATGGAGGTCTTCCACCTCCATGAACTGAGCAAAACTAATTCAGTCTAACAAGGACAGATCGAATAAGATCAACCAAAACGGTCTTATCTCTCTTTCATAAATAGAAAGTAATCATTCGGAATTGGAAAACGGAGGTGGTTATTTTACCGTGAATTAACAGTTTCGTTGTTTCGCCGCTGAAGTGATGAAAAAAAATTTGTTTGATTTAGTCAGTCATCCCTGTGTATATTTATAATGTGTGATAAGGGACGTCTGGGTATTTGACCTGCAAGGTTCCCTGTTTTTTTATCGACCAACCTCCAGAGCTAGCTAGAGGGCGTTAATATCAGGCGATTGCAAGTAAGAGGAGGAGTCGTCCCATTTCTACATCAACTTCAAAGTTCGAAGTAATTTGAGTCGACATGGACATAAGATTCGATGGGAAAAGGGCATTAGTCACAGGAGCTGGCAAAGGTATTTATCTGGAGCATTGTTCGACCAGCTAAAGAAAGAGTGCAGGACATAATTTTCATAGGATCAGAGATGATGACTTAGGCCTGTGTTTGCGTGTTTGCTGCACAGCATCATCCCCGGTCTGCCAGTCAGAAGCAATGGTTTTACTTAATAACCATCGATTAAATTCTGCCTTTGGTCAAATATACCCTCATGTACAATTGAACAGGTAATACGTGGGAGTATTTGACCAAAGTGAGAAAAAACTTCTGGTAACTGTGCGAAGGGATCATACATGTAGGCCTGGCCACCCCCCTTTAATAAATTTGCTTTGCAGCTTATATAATCCAGCCCAGTCAGACCCACATTTTGTGCTTAAAATATTAGCAAGAGTTTGATTTAATCCCTGCTCCAGTATGCCTCTGATAGGCTTTAAAATTACTTGTGTTTAGCCTGTGATAAGGCCTTTTTTCCCTTCATCCATGCATGTGGCACAGGTGGAGGTGAGATAACTTGAATTGTTATGCTAGTTCATGAATATTAATAAAATTATTAAAAACTTCCTGACCAATCGGTAATTGGTGTGCCTGTGACAGGTATTGGAAGAGATATAGCCAAGACGCTTTCCCAGTGTGGAGCTGAGGTATTCGCTCTCAGTAGGACCCGAGAAGACCTGGACAGCCTGAAAAAAGAAGTATGCACTTTCAGAAATATGCATTTTGATGAGGTTTTTGCAGTCAGACATTCCTGATCTTCATTGAACTTCTGCACATCAGTGTGCAGTATTAAGAGGCTTGCCCTTTTATGCCCTTTGCCACACGGCTGTGTATGATTACTCGTGCCAATGTTACGTCCTGCCGACCGTGAGAATGAACACGCCAAAATTGCACTGGCTTTCATTTTAGCCTTGAAAATGAAATGGCCCTATTTGCGTGGTTTGAATAGAAAACGACACCACACTTTGAGCCCTTATTGCCAATATTTTTTTCCCCACAGCATGAAGGTCCCCTCTCATCTGATGTCAGTTATTTCTTGGTTTGCACATACATGTAAGGTGAAGATTAGTAAACTGCAATATCTGTCGATCACAGTGTGATTTGTCAGTCTTGTGGCATGATGTTCAATCCTTCCACCATCAGCCAATCGTCTTTTCTTTCTGTATCACAGTTTGAGAAGATAGGGGTCCTCTCTTGTCTGATGTCAGATGTTTCATGCAATAGTCATGCTGACTGCAGTCAGTCGATCACAGCGCAACTTGTCAATATTGTGGCATGATCAGTGGATCCTTCAACCATTATCCTATTGTTTTTTCTTTCCAATTTAAAATTGTGCAAGATTGGCTCGAAAAG
>NW_019091432.1:935578-957651 GCF_001949145.1 Acanthaster planci
ATTGAACAGTGGTCCAGACTGATCAACCACTCAAACTTGTCAAACCAATTGACTGATTGCACCCACCATTTACACAGAGAGGTTACGTACATGTACGTATTCTGCAAACCAAACTACAGTATGTTAATATCTCTACTCTGTAGGTGCCCTCCATCCACACCATTTGTGAGGACTTACAGGATCGCCAGGCAACTAAGGTGGCTGTGGAGAATATCGGAGCCATTGATCTGCTGGTCAACAATGCTGCAATCTGTGTTCTAGAACCATTTCTTGAAGTCTCTCACGAGCAATTTACAAAGTAAGGACAGGCCCTCTGTATAGTCACATGAATTGAAAGTTGAACTATAGTTGGGGACTTACTCTGGAAAAATGTGCATCTCTCTATCCGTCCCCCCACTCCCAAGAATAATGAGGTTGTCTGTGAAATATCCCTGGGCTTGTTTGCATTTCTTCATTCCTTTAACCCAAACTGGGTGCTTTGAGCCATATCACTGCTCCGCCTATTGGTAGCTCTTTTCCAGAGTTGGACATGAAGCAAAAAAGCACCTGCAAAATTGAAGTTCCTTCAATCGTTGCAGTATTATTCAGCAGTTATATTTTTCAGTTCCATCACCGGTTCAGGCTGACATGAAGCCAAACAAATATTTCAGTTTTAGTATTATGCCCAGAAAACAAGGATTTTTATGCATTTGTATGACAGTTCTAAATAAGCCCGTGTACATGTAACAGCTTAAATCTTTAATTTCTTCCTCATTTGTTTTAGACAAATGGACATCAATGTACGGGCTGCCATTGAAGTCTCACAGGTACTGCCTCAAACAATTTTGTCCTTTTGAGCCACACAATTTTTCCCTTTCACTTAAAGCAAGGTTTTTGTTTTCTCAAATTTTCTTAGACACCTACAGTGTGAGATGATTCTAGAGTAGGTAAGGGGTTGAAATACAACCTGCTGTCCTTTCAGTAGTAGAATGCAAGGAATTCAGGCAGATTCATGATACAGGCAAATTTGAAGAGGATTTTGGATCACTAAACTTCTGCAGATTCTCATGGCAACTGAATATGTCATCTGACGTCATAGCATTGTGTTCACTTCTTATGCCAAGTGTGAAGCTTGCTACCACTTCTTGTGTGATCCTTCCAGATTGCAGCTCGGACTATGGTAGCTCGAAAAAGTGGCGGGTCTATCGTCAATCTATCCAGTCAAGCGTCCCTCGTAGCACTGACCAACCACACAGTGTACTGTGAGTAGAGTCCTTGTATTACTGACATTTGCATTTGATTCCTCGCTCGTTTCACGTAGACTGATCCGAGGAGATGCCATTGCTCTAGTGACACCACGCTTGCGTGCGACGTTTAATTTGAGCACAGGTGCACTTTGGTTTGTCATGGCACCTTATTTGTCAAAGAAGAACTCGCTCTGCATGAACCACCTGCATGTGAACGAGGTATACCAATTACAACAGTAATGGCTTCTAAATTCTGGTCACCTGACAGCTGATTTCTGTCATCATTTTCTTCAGCTGCCACTAAAGCAGCATTGGATTCAGTGACCAAGAGCATGGCCATGGAACTGGGACCTCATCAGGTAGGTCAAAGGTCAGGGGCATTCCAATCAAATCGAGTGAGAAGCACCATTCAAGAAGGGCATCAGTGCAAGAAGTATCATTGGATAGAGTGAGCATCCATTAGTCTATTTGCGGTACAGCAGACATATGAGGACGCTGTTTGGTTTGGGTAAAACAGTTTTTGTATTTACTCCAAATTTACCCACTTCAAATAGCACCCTGCCAGTT
Source organism: Acanthaster planci (assembly GCF_001949145.1). The sequence continues at coordinate 937,372 of NW_019091432.1, forward strand.
TGTCCTCCATGCTTCAAAAAGGCTAATGGCTTGATGTGATTAAATAATTTTCTTCCCAAATTTACATTGGTCATCTGAACAATATTGGTATACCAGGCATTTGCCCTTTTTCATAGCATAAATTTTAAGTTAACAAAGCAAATCTGCACAGTGTGCTTTGAAATAGTCGACTGCATCACTCAGAGTTTTATGATGACAAATTTTAATTTTCCAAAATCATGAACATCGTGTTAAACCCATTTTTTCTAGCAATATGTGTCCTTTTTTAACTCTTTTTAATTGTTGGCTAGTATTACATTTGATTACTCCTAACGACAGGTGCTCATCTTTTATTTCACTGTCAGATACGGGTGAATGCTGTCAACCCCACCGTGGTCAACACCCCTATGTCATTGGTAGGCTGGTCTGATCCCAAGAAGGCAGACCCCATGAAAGCTCGCATCCCACTGGGCCACTTTGCAGGTACATGTATGTTGAAAGTCAGTGGAGAATGTCACTGCCCATGGGTTCAGGTTGACTGTACACCTGCTCCTAGTTATGGCCGTTCGTAGAGTTTACCCCCTCAGGGAAGATAAATTCTTTTTAGCCAAGGGGGGGGACACCAAACAGTTAACACTGATGAACAAATGACAGTGGGAGGGATTCAATCGTGGTTTTTTTTCTCAAGAAATTGCTGTTTTTCACCCCTTTCTCTTTTTTTCTATATTGGTTTTTCCCCCCTTTTCCCCGGTCCCATTTTTCAACAATGATAGCTGGCATCGCAATGCAGTACACTCTTGCTTAGTTCATCAGGTTCCAAGTTTTCTAAATAGAAATTCACTTCCAAATATTTGTCTTCTGTTTTTTCCCTCATCCTAGAATCAATAGATGTGGTCAATGTGGTCCTATTTCTCTTGAGTGACCGCAGTGCCATGGTCAATGGAGCCATCTTACCAATCGATGGGGGTTTCACAGCCTCAGGAATCTAGGTGACAAACTCTTTAATGAAGTCACAACAACCAGTTCCGGCACATCAGAATCACGTCCATTATATGATAGAATCCTTTAACCTAATGATGTCCACTTCTACAACTCCCCATAGCCCTTATTTTCAACCCATTCAGAAGAGCAATATAGGCCATTTTTTCATCAGGTATTTCCCCGCTGTGACATTAAATTAACACAGTTCATGTTACAATCAGTGTAGTTAAAGACATTATGTTGAAATTTAATATGAAAGTTGGGAATTTGGAAATTTTGCAGAAACTCTGATGTTATGTGCTTATTTTGAGACTTAATCTCTTTGCAGCTGCATCATGTGTTTTAAAGTGCTTGAGGAAGCAGTCCGTGTGTCTAGAAATGATGTTGGTATTACATATAATTGCATCAGTGTTATCATAGGGGAGTTTCATGGATTGGAAAGACCGGGAGAAAAGAAAGCTAAGAGAAAGGGAAAAAATCACGGAATGTTCAAATGAAGTAAGAGTACCAAGGCACATGAACAGCAGAAAATCATGCACATAATTTTGGTGGTTCAGTGGTGTCATTTTGGAGCAATTTAAGGAACCAAGAATTATGGCGCAACAAAATTCCAAGCAGTCATATTGGAGGATGAATGAGAAGGAATGAGTATTTATTGAATTAAATTTTTCATTTCACTTCAGACAGTTTTGTTAAAGATTATTGCTCAAAATCATCGAGGCTACACGTATTTTCTGCTATTTGAAAACTTGTTCATAAGTTTACTAGTTTCACTTTAACATGGATAATTTTATGCCAAAAGATCTGATTCCCAAAACTCTCTACTATTTACCTGTCTCATAAACACCATGTAGTTTGTTAGGGAATAGTATTGAGTTTTTATGATTGAAAAATGTAATTCAACTTACATTTTCCTCAAGAAGTTTTCTCAAAGAGATCCCTTTTCTCTATTCACAGTTTAATAAATCCCTTAATTTAAATATGAATGGAACAGGGTAAAAATTTTCACGAGTTTCATTTATAAAATGTATTGAGCTGGTTTCCAAGTGATTTCACACACTTTTGTCTATTTCTACACTATGTCCAGCATATTGATAGGCTAACAAGACTATCATTGTCTTCACTTGTCACATAGCTTGTTCTCCATCAAGAGTTGAACAGAGAATGGAATTAAGTCATTAAAATATCAGCCGTGTAGGGTTCAATATCATTTGCATGTTCATTCTGTTCTGAACTAACCCTGAGGCGATTTTGCCACATTCATTTTTATATTTGTTGCCAGTCGGGGCAAACATCAACTTTGCAAACTGGTAAATTGTATTTCAAATTAACGTTTTGCATGATTTTTAAAAATGAACTTAAAGAACTGACGTGACCTTTTCTTTTGCTGTTCTCTAGTTCAAAAATATTGTCCGTTGTGTTGTGAAATGTGCAGTTACATAGCTGGTAGTCTGAAATCAATAGTTGGGAATTTCCAATGAGGGACAACGTACAAATTACACAATTTGGAAATGCATTTTGTGAGGTGAACAATTTAGTTATACATTGCTCACAAACATCTGGCGTGCTACCAGAAGTGTGGTTACAGTTTGAAAAATTCATCAAGTAGACCCTCCCATCCTCTTTACAAATATATAGCACCCACTTTGCCTTAATTACACCTCCGGGATTCACTCTAAAATGTCTTTATTTCAAGTAAATATTTGCTCAGCAGCTGAAGTTTAATTTACCTTGTGTAGAACAAGAAGATTTCGGTGATGTGAATGCTAACCATAAGAAGGAATGCTAAAAGTTAAAATCAGATCTAATATTTCACTTGTACGGAGTTTGACAGATTAGACCTTATGAAGCAGCCAAACCATTCAAAACGAGAGCTGCAAACGGTGTAAGGGCTTTTCAACATTAGTTTATTTTTCGAGTGAGTTATTTCTTTTCAGCATACTGTTTCTTGTTTTTCTTTTTCCGTGCAAGCTTCTTGAATTTTCTCTCCCTTACCCTAAGCGATTTCATCAGCTGCTGGTCAGAGACAGAGGTTGTTGCTAGGCCTTCACTGGTTGGGTCTGGGTTGGCTGGTGGTTTCTTGACCAGGTTCACTGGCCCCTTCTTGGAGAGGTTATCAATTGGAGGCAACCTCCAGGGGTCCAGGGGACGATCATGGGGAAGGTTAAAGTGTCTTCCATCGTCTAGCATATTCTCTTTGGCTGTACCCTCGGCGGCAGTACGTGCGCTCTTCCCCTTTTGACCGCCACCTCTGCGGCTGTGCTTCTCAGCATCACCCACGGAAGGACTCCTCTTGATGCGTTTGTCACTCTCCGCCATCAGAAAGTGGAGTTCCTCATCGGAGGACGTCAGCACCTCCTCGCCTCCAGAGCTGGTCTCTTTGGCCACACTGCGTCGGCTCACACAGCCGAAACAGGATGCGTCATCTTCGTCCTCAGTAAAATCACTGGAATAATCTATCTCGTTCTGGATGTGGCTTCTGAAGCTACGAGAAGGTGGAGAGGACCTGGAAGATTGCTTCAGCATCTGTCGCGCTGCTTGGCGGCGCTCTTCATATCGCCTGAAGACCTCCCTTGCTCGTTGGCTCTCGCGGGGGCCCGAAAGTCGGTTCATCCTTTGCAGGATCATTTTTGACAAGTACACTTGATTGTGGCCTGCTCTAGCCTTTGGCTTGTAGCCTATGGGAGGTGTGATGCAAATAACATCTAGGGAGAATTGAGAACAGATGGCCAAATGTATAATGGTCATTCATCTGGTCACAGGAATTGGGTCCAACAACTTCTAAATGAAAATTGCATTTCATATTGTGAAATTAATAAATGACACCTTAAATATGAAAACTGAATTGTACTTTGTGGTAATCAACAGGATGGGCAACAGTTAATCCTAAATGGAAGGCAAGGATGAGTTAAGAGTTAAATGTTAAGAGTTAGAAATACATGAAAGCACTGATTATACAAACTACTACTAGCCCGGGTCTTGCTCTCTAGCACTTGGAGAATTCTATGTTAAATCTGACAAGTCTCAGTAGTTTAAGCTTGTGACGTGCAGCAATTATTCAGATCATGGAGTTGTGTGGTTGACATGTAAACATGTTGCTGTGTCCTCGTGAAATTCTCGATTTTTTCTACCTATCTCACGTGCTCTTGTAGCTCACCTACAAGCAAGCAAGCAACGTTCGTAAAAAAAAAGTTGCGGAGATCGGCCACTGCACTGGAAACTGAAACAATTCGTCTGCTTTGTAGATTAGCCAGAGCAGGCTCACCTGTTCCTTGTAGAGTGTCGTCCCACTCATCACTCGAATCGTTCTCGAAATCAAGTGAGCCTCGCAGGTCACCACTCGTTTTCTGGATTGGCATCTTAGACTAGGCTCCTGCTCCGACGGTGAAGTCCTAAATCGGGAAGAGTATTTGTTTTGGGGAGTTTAGCACGGTAGAACGATAAGACTTCCCTTGACTGTCCTCATACAGTTTTGCCAAACCTCTCGTTGAAAGAACTTCAGTGGAACTTTTGTGAACAATTTCAGGGTCATGAAACTTTCTCCGAAAATTTAAAAGTCAAATGGAAGACTTCATCCCAAAATATGCAAGCATAAACATTCAATTTGTCGTCAAATTCGTTTCGTAATTTGCGATGGAATTATATTTTTCAATGAAGAAGAGAGTACTCACCTTTTACGTTTTAAAACCTGCCGTAAGCTTAAACAGCTAATCTGACTTTAAATACCGAACGTCTCTCGGTCGTTCTAGAAAACAAAATCTCCTTTTCAAGCCAATATTTCAATTGTGACGTCACAGACCCCACGTGCGCGTTGCAAGCACACACAAACACACTAACAAGAGGGTTACACAGGGCCAAAATCACATCGTGAGCGCGAGTGGAACACAGAATGATGAGTATAGAGGTTTTTCACGTGACGTAACACGACAGACAAAGACATTTTCAGGAAGTGTACCACGTCCTTGGAGGTGCGTGCGTTTTTGAATGTACGCCAGAATATTATGTTAAAAGATCTGAAAGGCGCGCGGGTTTCCACGTATAAAATGTAATGAGAGCGCTGACCAGATCAGCGTTCAATTTATGCATTTGTCAAAATCACGTCACTGAAAATTTGCATGAATGGCTTAACTGTAAGAAAGTATTTATCACGATTTGCAATTCGAAATTTCCAAAAATAGGGTCTGTGCAATAAAGATACCGTTTTTTTTGTTTTTTTTGGGGGGGGGTGGGACTGACAAGTTTACAAGAGTAAAACGACAAAAAACTGAGGGAACTCCCGAAATGCAATTCCAATGTAATGACGTCAAGTGCTAGTTCAGATTCAAACGGACAATTTATCCAATTACCTATACAAAAAACGCAAGTTATTTGCCTTGAGCAATTACCCGCCTACGCACTAGCTTTACGATACGAAAAATAAAAAAGTCATTGGCAAAATGAAAGAGGACTTTGGCGGCCAAGTCATTTCAGAAGTCGTGTGTATTAGACCAAAAATGTACTCGATTTTAACACAAGAACAAAATTTTAAAAAAGCAAAGGGAGTTACAAAAGTAGTAACCGAAAAACGGTTAATACACCAGGCTTATAAAAATACCCTGTTTGAAAAAAAAAACACAGCGCTTTAACAAACAGCAGCTTTTCAGATCGGGTAAACATCTGTTGTTTACGGTCTCGCAAAATAAGCTGAGCCTTTCGCCGTTGGACACGAAACTTTACATATTGCCAAATGGGATCGACACGTTAACTCACGGGCATTATCAAACTATTCGAGAAGGCGGCAATTCGGTGTCTTCAGGTATCACTTGAAGTTCTTCTCTGACGAAACTCCGTTTGGGCCTGTCCTATAAATACGGTAATATAAAGTGGGCCCCATTTTCACCCTCTTGCCGTTGACCCATTTAAACTGGCTCGTGGCTTTCTCAATCTGGAAAACGTCTACGGACCAGACTGGATCGGTTGCCCTTCTGACGGTGCCACCTTCTTGCTCGCCCGGGTAATATAGATATCTAACGACTACGTCCGAGGGCAATTCAATTTCTCTTCTTTTTGGGACAGGCGCACTTGATGCTTGTTCCACGCGGTCTAATTTGACGGCTGCTGCGGGCTCTTTGTCAATTAACCGTGTCTTTTCTTCGTTGAGCGATTTCATTACTTGGGGCAGACGTTTTACCCATTCTACGTTATGTTCATCGACGTTTAACATTTCTTGCACATATTGATGACCAAATAAACGCTCGACCTTGTGTTTGACCATCAACTTTTTAAACTCGCCTTTAAATTCTGACCCTGCCTCTACCATGACAAATTTAGGCCAAGTCAGCGGCGATCTTTCGTAAATCTGTATAATAGCTTCGGATACTTGTTCGGCCGTTTCTTGAACCTCGACCCCAGTGCACGTCGACGGTTAAAGCGTATTTAAAAGTTTTATGATTTACACGATCGCAGGGCAAGTATAAAACGTCCAATTGATGCGCCTCGTTTGGCTCTACAGACTCTGATTGCAGCATCGTCGGCCTGGGCACGTAATTTGGGGCGGATAAATAAATTTGCCAAATTGCCTGCTTTTTTAACCAGTTTCTCACATCCGACTTGTCTGTGCCCGTCTTTTGACTCAATTTCGAAACTTCTTTCTCCATTTAAAATAAGTCAGTTAAACTAGACGTTAAGCTAATCGATAGGCCACAAAACCGACCAACGCAGTTCCTCCCAAGATCCATACCAATTCTCTAACCTTCTGATCTTCCGAAGGCACGTAGAAATCTCGCCGAGGACGGGGACATAGCCGTCGTCATAATAGTAGGCCATGCCTAGCCAATTTGATAAAGTGTCTCGCGTCTGTTTAAACGATTGATTTTGATCGACGTTGTACAGTAGGCAAGTGTCAGTGAATTTGCGATGATCGTAATTATTGTGCAGCGTGTCAAAAATGTCGTCGCTAGGTATCGGCGTCACACAGTCATAAAATATTTTCCCCACATGTAATATACGTGAAAGTTAAATACGTACGGATTCGGATCGGACAGTAGGTCAAATCCTACCCCACAAGCCGTCGTCGCGCAATACACCACGAAATTATTTTCAAGATGTATTTTTGCGTTGGGGAGATGTTAATTATACATAACGGGTTTGCCCTTACCCAACGTAGATTAATAAGCACTGTATGCTCAGTACTTGTCCGAGAGCTTGCGAAAAAACCTCACAAGCTTAATCGGGTGGGACTCGAACCCACGACCTCCTGCTTACCAGTGCAGANAGATGTGTTTTTGCGTTGGGGAGATGTTAAAAGCTCTCGGACAAGCACTGAGCATACAGTGCTTATTAATATACGTTGGGTAAGGGCAAACCCGTTATGTATAATTACCACGAAATTAAATTGGTTTTGGTAAAACGACATCGGGTCGGTAACCCAACAATTGACGGCCTCGTCAGTTTAACTCTTGGTAACTTGTACGCCGCGGTTACATTCGGAAACTCGGCTACAAATGAATTGTCTTTATTGAGTAATGACTAAAATTGTGTCCCATATTTTAAATAAAGCTTTTGAAAAGGAGGCGCGGTGGGTAAGCTGGAGGTGGCTTTTCGTATTTAACTGACTATTTATTAATTATTCCAATTATAGCGGGGATGCCTACGGCTGCCAAAGTGGCGCCCATAGCTTCGACTCCGTATTCCACGTAATTGAATGCGGTTAATAGCCGTTTAATCTTTTTATAAGACGTTTCTCAGGCGTCGCGTTCGCTTAAAATCTGTCCGCGGATTTCTTCGATTTTTGAAGGCGGGAAATTTTTGTCGCGTTTGTTTCGGTTTGATATCCAGTCAAGTCTAGCTACATATTTGACTCGACGTTTGTGGTCGTCTGCACGTTTTTAAAAATGTCTAGCTCGAGTAAAATTTCACCGTCTTTATTGTTGACTACTTCTCCTCGTTCGTTTCTTAACGAAAATTCAAAACTCGTTATTCGGTTGTTACGAATAATTTAACGCTTTCGCTCTGGTCTGATGTAGTACACAACACCAACGAAGGTTGTCTGTTAAAATAATTAAAATGCAAAGCTCATCAAAAGGATCTATATTTATCTTCCCCTTGTAGATAACGTTTGGAACTAGCCTACCTCTTGACAGATTCAAAAACTTACCAATTTCTTTCCCTACTTTAATCTGAGATTTAAATCCGTTATCATTATCGTCACCAAATTTGACTTTTCGTGAACTTTAAAACTTACACCCGGAATGGGTGTAAAATAAAAATAAAATCAAACCAATCCACGTTGTAAAACCCCGGTGGAATGACGACATTCCCGCGCCCTCCAATTGTAAAAAATCTGCGGGCATTTCTCTTTTGTGTAATCGATGCATCATCGGAGCGTTTGAACCAGAAACCGTAACCAAAAGAGTGGGTCTGGGTTCGGTTTTAGCGGCTCTGATTGTTCTCGTTCTTTCTTCGTTGTCGTCGCCTAAAAATCCTTCTTGAATAAATTCTAAAGCGATGCAACAGGCTTCTTCATGGGTATAAACTTTGCCTTGGGACAAAATCTTGAACGTTCATTTGTTAACGTTTTTATTTGATTTTCAAGGAAATTTCTTTTTTGGTTAACTGAGGCGTTGAATTCTGCTAAATTTCCCGCTTCGAAAGCTCGAAAATAATCTCTTATTACGTCATAAACGTCATGTCTGAGTAGGTTTTGTTATGTTGAAGTACCCCGGGTGAAAGCTTACTTTTCTGACTTTAATGTTTTTATCGCCGTTTAAATTATCGATCTGATTTTTGAACTCAAACGTCTGCTTGCTTTTGGCCAAATAAAAAGTGTGAGTCTCCATTTATAGTAAAAGGGTTTTAACATTTATACTATTCTTTATAAAGTTTAAACTTTTTAATGGCATCGTTAAAATGTTTCTCGGAGACTTGAAACAGTTTTTTCATGGCTTCAGCAGTTTCTACCGTGACGTCTCGGTAACAGATGGCAATTAGAGCTCGTAGCGGCTTGCCCATAGAAATCTTGCCCGCTAAAACTCGGTTAACTTTATATTCGACGAGACCGGATTGCTCCGCGGTTAATTCGATGTCAAATTCATTAAATGTCTTGCTCGTTGTAGATTAAGGCTTTTTTAAAGACAAAACTGGTTATGTTTACCGCCCACGTTTTCTGCTTCGTCCGAATAAATGTGGGTTAATATCAGTCCGCAATCGCGACAGGCGAGTTTAAATTCATCTCTTCTTTCCATTCTATTTATGTGTGGGCAGGCCGCTGCTTCTTCTTCTTCTTCTTCACCTTTACCCAGGAATAACCTCAGTTATTCATGGGAATAACTGAGGTTTGAAATAGTTTTAAAATTAAGTCATTTAGTTAATTCTCAAATTTAATCCACCTTTATAATTTCACGGGGGTTTCCAATTCAGATTCAGTTTCAGATTCTGATTCAGTTTCGTGAAGGTCAAATCCTCTAAACGCTTGCAATGCCGATTTATTTGAAATTATTCCGTCATTTCTAATTTTCAACATGGCGGTCGAAACTGTATATCTAACGCTGGCGGCGCAAGACAGCGAACCGCGAGTTCCATAGTATACGTCTTTCGGATAAATGAACGATTGAGCGTCGCATCTCTTATTTATAAATTTCTCGATGATGACGAGGTGACGGGCCTCTTTCGTTGGTCAAATAACGAGGCGTAAAAATCTATTTTAACGTACATGCGATGTTTGTCTGTATAGGGTGGTTGAACCACGTATGCTACCCTGTTAAATTGTCTGTATCGCTACTGGCTTTGTAAGCGTTTATTGTGCATGACGGTATGATAGATGTGGTAGTAGCCTGTTTTCCAATAAACTTGTAAGCCGCCAAATTTAAATCGTCGAGTATACGCATCATTCGCCTTTGTAGTTGATGGCAAATTTGGCGACCTACAATATTATCGGCAGTTTTATCCTGCGTGCCAAATTTATACACGGGATTTATACCGTAACAAGTCGCGTCTGGCATCATAATTAGCAGGCTCTTTTCTCGGTTTTTTTATTCTCGGCCGACTTTTTCTCATTTTTTCTCAGGATAATCGGCTGCGTCTATTAACTCCTCTTCTTGCAGAATCTCTATGTTAATTAAATCCTCGACGTTGACGTCTTTTTCAATTATCAACCCAATTACATATAAATCAGAATCCAGTTTAGACGCGGAATTAGGCGGCGGTTCGTCCTCTCGCGCGTGCCTCATCTTTTTGTGTTTGCCGTCCACGAGTACCAAGTGATCCATACCTTCCAATTCGATCCAATTTACGCAGCAGGTGTAAGCGGTGCAACCGAAACATTCGATACCATTGCCGCAGTCAAAACAGGCTTCGCAGCTGTCCAAAGCATTTGAATGTCCGCAGTCATATGAATTGAAACAAGCCACGCAATTTGTACATTTGCCGCATTCGTCGCAAGTCGAACACTGAGTACGTTTTGTGCAATTGTCACATTTGTGACAGTCGTGACATTCGTTGCAATCGATGCATTCGAATAAATCGTCAGAATTTAAACAACGCATGCAATCAACAGCGTCTACCAAATTAACTGATTCTACCGTGTCTTTGCAAAAGAAAGAATTGACGTTGGTTTTTTGGTTTAGCATGTCTATTTTATATTTGTCTGGTGTCTATGTAATTTATTAACTATTTTTTCATTTTAAGCGGCGAGTGAATTATCGGGAATAAATATTTCCTTTGGTTTATAAACTTGTCTCCCGTCTTTGGTTTTTCTCACCAAACAAACGCGATGCTTTTGATTTTGTACGTCCAGCTTTGCCTGTTTGATTAAATTTCGTTGCGTTTTGTAACCGTTGTCTAATAGCCACTCCGCGTGAGCGGTGATTAATTTAGCGTATTCAAAATTAGTGGCAGAAGATGGGCTCATTTGACTTTTAGAGAAATATTGTGGGAAATTTTTCGGTTTTTCTCAAGGCTTCGGGGGAGAGCTAATTTTTTTCGAAAAGTGGAGAAGCCCCCGGGGGAAGTCCCTTTTGGTTTTGGGGTCGCTGAGAGAAGTTGGTCAAAGGTCACTTGGCGTAATAGGTTTGGGGAAATCCCGTGGGCAAGGAAAGTCCCTTCCAGACCAGGGGGCTCGTCCAGAATCCCCCGGTCCCTACTACTGGGAGGGGGTAAATCCCAACCATACAAGATTGGCGCCAGTTTGAATATTTATTCACTTTTTGGGGCTGCTTTTGAGACACAAAAAGGGCCTAGGCCTACACCATAGTTTAGTACCTTTTACATACGCATTTTTAAAAATGCATTTACTAGTTTATCGAACGTCCATTTTTTTGCGCTTCTTATAAGCAGGAAACAGAAGCATTGGCTTCCTCGTTGTTAATTTTTTTTCTCTGGAAATACCTTTAGGCCTACATGCATTGCTGAAGGGAAATTGGGAAAGCATTGATCGTGAGTAGGAATGTCGTGTTATTTATCAAAGGAAAGACAGAAGCTAAGACTTTTCGTTATTATTTTGCAACTTAAGCCAATCACAGTACATGTACAGTACTAGTAGGGCCTTTTTTGAGGGAGGAAATGACTACGCCCCCTCCCCCACCCACCCAGCTGCGATGCTTTTATTTAAAATTTTAACGACTGCAAAAAGTTAGTTTTTGGCAGTTAATAATGTACCCTCGTTCAGAAATGAGAATACCATGATCTATTTATTTATTTATTTATTTCGGAATCAGTACGGTGCCGCCATTATTCCTCAATGGTGTGGCCTTTTTGGGGGTCAAAATTGTATACAACGACTGTACTGATTGCATTTCAGTGGTGCGCACTCGATGGGTTGCTGTAGGTCTGTATGCATGTCGTCTGCTAAGTTGAGGGTTGCAGTCCACTATTTCAAGTGACAAATTCTGGCCAGCTCATTAGCATTAAAAGTGCCCCCAGTACAGTATCTTTTGAAAAAGGAGATTGCTTGGCCCCCCAAAATGGTGACTGAGACTGTGTAAATCGTTGCCATGCGGGATCAACTCCCTGGGTCTTTGAACTTTAAATTTCATATGAGAACAGAATGTCTAAAAGCTACGGTTGAAAAATGGTCCTAAGTGCCTGAGAATTTGAGCGTTGCCACTTGAAAAATGGCTGCAACCAGCAGACTTCGGAAAAATCACTTTTCGGGGGGGGGGTTGTTTTGTGGGAATAATTAAAAGTGTAATTTGTTAATCAAAAAAATATTGAACAGAAATAAAGATTAGGGACAAGACAATAACTTAATCTGTGTTTAGAAATCTCAGGGATGTTGGTATGCATGTTATTGGGCCCTGAACAGTGCTGATTTTACACTGTTTTCAATGGGGCTTGAATTAGTGGACTGTAGGCTACCCTGAGAGCCAAGTGTGCATCATTGTCATCAATGGTGCAAACTTCACTCTTGCGCTGGGCTAAATTTATTGGGTGGCCACGAAATCGTATTTCTGCGCACGAGCTCATTAATATTTTGTGATCCCACAGTTTGTTTGGTTTTTTTTTTACATTAAGACATGCAGGGAAGAGTAATAGGGATATTTCTGTAAATACCGAATTTGGGACTGGCACTTTCCAGTTCCGGGTGTTTCTTTCACAAAAGCCCCATTCCGCGGGGCCCATTTTGGATAGAGGCGGGAGGCTACATTCAAAGCTGAGCGATAGTTTTACTGCTAATTGGGGGGTATATCTTTGGGGAAAGGCAAATAAAAAAAATGGCGTGACTAACCCATATAAAATTGAAATAGTGAACTTTAGGCCATAATCTTGAATTTCCAGTAAAAAAAATGGAGGCCAAATTGAACCTCTTCACGAGAGTCAACAGGCGGCGCTATTTCGGTACTATTTTGCAGTGTTTTCTCTAAGGGCGCGTATGGTGTTGTGCAATAAATTTGCGCAAGATTCAAGATTGCGCTGAACACGATCTGTGCGCTACATGCACACGATGCGTAATGATACGGGTGCGGTGTGTAACTGCTGTAAGTTGGTGGCTACGACGTGATCTATGTTATCGTTTTGACCCCATATTTCCCCAGAAAACCAAAACCTTGCCTCGTTTCCATAAAATTCATCCTGTATGGTGCCAGTACCATCTTTTTAGGTGAGTTCCAATATTTTGATAAATTGTTTTTGTTGAGTAAGACCCTATTGTCACATATGCCAGTGTGTGGTGAGTAGTGTAGCTATAGCCCCACTAGCGTGGCACGGACTCTCACTCCCAATCCATCCAATGGATCAGGAGTGACTACACTAGTGGGGCCAGTGTAGCTAGTGACTTCCTCCGTGCTTAAACCATGTTTACACTGCCAGTATGTGCAATGAGAGGCCCCTACCCTAGCCCTTTCTATATCTCGAAACGGCCTCGCCCACAAAAGCCAGTCTTGCTAGAGTTGGTGTTGTGCGGGGCTAGGGCATGTAGCGTGACCGGTGGCACAGGTCATGTTGATGGTGTTGGTGCAGATGAAAACAGAGCTAGGCCTAGGCTACCTGAAATTGATACATCTTTAGGGTAGGCCTGGAGCATTGATGACGACTGAGGGAGCCACCAGTTATTCCTGATTGCTATTGTGGATGACTACTGGCGTGACTGGTCTCTATCTGGTTCGTAAGTGTGAAGTCGCTTCAGTTTAAACCACGCCCACTGCACATGCACTGCACAGTAGAGTTACATGCATTGATCGCCGTTTACATGGAACCATGGGACTGGGGCCAATTTCATAAAGCTGCTTAAGCACAAAATTTTCTTAAGCAGGAAAAAACTTTGCTTAATAAACAAAGTTTGCCATCTTAAACTCTATCTGATTGTCATGCTAACCAAAAAACAGCTAGGCCTAAATACAATCCCAAAACAATTGTACACCACATGGAGTTTTGGCTGGTTACCTGATTTATCAATTAAGGTTTTCTCGCGCTTATGCAAATTTTGTGCTTAAGTAACTATGAAACTGACCCCTGCGTGAAGTTAACGCACAACTTCAGCGATCATCCGATGGGAGCTCGCAAATCGTAGCACATCTGCGTGTATGACAAAGTCACTTATGAACCGGATACTGGTGTGACAGTGCAGTGGTAGAACATTAGGTTAAGAAGCTTGTACTTCAGGCCTTAATCCAATACTTCTGAGTTTGGCATGGATGTGATGATGCAACAATTGATAGGACTTTTCTATAATTTCTTGTTTGCATGATAAAAATAGGAATATTAAAATCATGTACATGTATATTGCACTCTTAACAGACCTGACCCTTTAAAAAAAAAAGACGATTCGTCGAGTCCTAGTTGCTCAGACTATTGTTAGAGCATAGGACTTATGGGTTGACCATTGGTAAACTTACTGGTCTCTAGGCTAAGGCCTACCCTGTTGTCTTTTCTTTCTTCATGAAATGTGTTACTGTTAGTGACTAATAGAATTGCTGGTAATAACTGGGAATTAGGGATAGGGTTCCCAAGTTGGTCATGAGTTTGAGTGTGTAGGAATAATTGTCAATTAAATATATCTAACACCCTGTCTTGAGTGTCTTCTTTTTATTTTGTACATTTTAAGACCTAGGCCTACGTAAAAAAAAATGTTGAGATGTCCGGATGGTAAAACAATTGTTACTGGTGCTTTGTCCTTGAACGAAGCTGTTGCTTACACCCGATAGAGTGCACTGTATTTTGAAATTGAATGTTACTGTACATTGGATTTGTTTGTTTCAGGTCGATTTGCATCTATCACAGCAAAATGTCTTCGGCTAGTGAGGCAGATGAGAAGTACAATGCTTTATCCCCAGAGGAAAAACTACCTTACAAGGTTGTGAGTGCCATTTTCAACAACAGTGTTGCTCATGGAATACAACTTTTGGAGGAACTTGATGTCGATGTGAATTTTGTCGATCAGGTATGTCAGCCAAATAACACAAAGCACACTTAGACCTTGAGACCAAGATTTTCATAAGACAGAGGCATGGTCCTTCTTGTTCTGCAGGGGATCTAACCCCCCCCCAACTTTCGTCTAGCCACCCCCCCAAAAAAATTTTAGAAATAATGATGATAACACTAACAGCAGTTGCAAAAGTTAACAGGTGATGTCATGTGCAAAGGGTCTAGCCCCTCCCCCTGGAATAAATTGCCTTTTGAATTAGGTTTGGATGGTATTTTGGTATTACTGAATAGTGGTGGTATTTTTCAATTTCAAAAAATACCGCCTGGTCCATAAATACTGAAATACAGGCAATACTGCGTAGTATTTTTGGTACCTGGTATTGGAAAAAAAGGGAAACCACCATATTGTTGTATTTCATGGCATCTTTCGTGGTAGAAGTCATCCAGTGTCATGTCTGTGAGATTTCAGCGGCAAGATATTTCTTGTGAAACAATTCAGTGACTGTTGGCGGTGCTTGACGCTTGTGTCTGCTATCCTGTATTGTATGACAGTGCGAAATTAGACCAAAAAAGTGCTCAGACAAAATGTCATAACACAATCAGTTTTGTTCTGCCATTACCAGCTTTTGATCTGCCATATTATATAGAAGGTAGAGTTGTAACGTGCAGTGTCAGGTGTCAAAATGCCCTTTTTTTTCCCTGGTCCTACCAGAACCGCACATGCAGCCGCATTGAGCAATGCTTGTTAGGGTGCAGGCCGCAATAGGTTTTTTTTTAGTTTGCCCGATCGGGCCATGTCATAAATTTGCTTGCTCCAGTTGGATCAACACTTACCAAAGATTTCTCATGATCCACGATTATTCTGGTTATTTAACTAAGGCCTACCGCATACTTGCAGCCTTTTATTAGGCCAAGAAAAGAGTTGTGCTATGTGTGCCTTTTAAAAATTGGGTTGGTAGCTTGGAACATTTTTTTGGTATGGGGGGCAATTTTATGCTGATTGAATTGCATCAGTGTGGAGGAAAGCTTCCAAAAGTATCTCAAAAAGTGATGAACACCTGTCTTAATCAGTGTAAAAATTTCTACATACGATGAAGAGTGTTTATGTACAGTACATTCAGTACATGTACAGTACAGACTGGTACTTGTTGCTGCATTTCCATCACGCATTCTTTTCCATGGGTGCGGGACGGCGGGAACCAGAGCAGCTTTGTTAAACCCTTCTATGCTGAAGTCACTCTTTTGGGTCAGTTGGTACACAGCTCAAAGAAGCACAGCTGTGTCATGTTGTGCACTGCACCAACTGTCCCTCACAGGAATATCAGATTGCACTTTTTGTTCAGTCCAACAACTGTCCCTCACTGTTGCATGTGCATAATTGTGCAGTAAACCAAATGCAGTGAAGAGGACTGCACAGAAGACCCTGGGTCATTTTGTGCAGGAAACCAACTGTGTACACACTGAACCTGTGCATGTTTGTGTTCCATATAGAAAACATATGCAAGAGAGTGACTGCATAGTTGTGCTGTAAAACCAAAGGAGGGTTTATGCATACAGCTTCGCGCACGTGCTTTCATCACTGTGGCAGCGAAATGTTGATGTAGATGATGCGCAAAGAATTATGGGGCGATTTCATGCCTGTACAAGTAAGGTATATATACATGCTTGACACTGGGTGACATGGGCCGGTGATGAGCGATCAGCCCTGATGAATGCCTTGGGCGTAATTAACGTAATTCTAACACAAAACTGATAATAAATCAGACACCATAATCCCATATATTGTGTTGATATCTTAAAAACTGTTATTGATATGTTGGTCGGACAATTTGTCCGAGCATCTTTGATTTTGTTCGGACAAACACAATAAGTGCTCGGAAAATGTCCGACGTCTGACCGTAATTTCACGCTCTGGTGTGATGTCATCAAGAGTTTGTTACTGGTAACTGTCTCAGTGTTTTCAAGCAAGAAAATAAACTGTTCTATGAAACAATGATTGGAACAGCTACATTGGTAACAATAGGAGATAGGGGTCCTCAGTGTTGTCATCGGAGGGTACGCTCCTAGCATCGATCTGATGTCTGCTGTGTGTTATTTGCAGCTCTTCTACAAAGGCCAGACATTGCTGATGCGAGCGGCCTTTGACTCCCCAGGCATGTGCCGAGCCCTTCTGGAGAAAGGAGCGGATGTCAACTTGGCACACACCGAGGTCAGTCGTTTACTGTTGTCTTTCTTGGATAAGCCCATGATATCAGCATTTGGATGTGATCTGTGGAGCTGGTAGAACGTTTCAATGCTGTAGCCATGTTCTCACAAGCATCCATCTCGCGTCGCTCAATCACGAGGCTTAACAAGTTCTCCAAGTTACATTTTCATTGTCTGTACATGCAGATTCAATTTGTGATCAGATTTGTGGTAGACTTCAAACAATTACAACTATTACAAGTATTTGTTGTCGTAGGCCATATCTCCTGTGGATACAGTGAGAAACCCTGTTAGAGCCGATGCCTAACGCAACAATCTCTCCATAATGTCCCTGCCTACATATAGCTACCATAACACAACATGTGACACACTGTGTTCAGGGTCCTCTACTATCTCAAGCTGGTACTTAGGAATTTATTATTAGTCCACTGAACATCATATAAAGATTACTTTAATCAGGAAATATTTTTTTATAAATTTTACTAAAAACCCTTGAAATTGCATCTTTGGGTTCCATTTAACTTCAGGTTAAAGGTTTATTTTGCTTTTATGCTTAATGCTATTTGCATATTCATGAGCAGAACTATTATGTCATCCAAGGCACTGAATCTCAATGTTGCACTGATTTG
This sequence comes from Acanthaster planci, assembly GCF_001949145.1. Next base: position 955,002 of record NW_019091432.1, read on the forward strand.
TGCACAGAAAATTTCTAGATTTTTTAAACCACTGCTGAGGCAGATTTTATTTTCTTTGGCAATTTATTGCTGTATAAGCATATGGCAATAATCCAGCAAAAATCCTTTTCACAGAAATGTTCGCAGATAACAAATTATGGATTCACAATTTGAACATGAAAATATGCAACCTGAACCATGTCTTCCTGGATTTACATCAGAGCAAAAGTGCCTTCACTTGTCCAGAAGTGCTTGGTCAATTTTTAATGTTTCAAAAAGTGCACCGTTCAGTTCACGAAACTCAAAAAAGACGTCAAACAATCTTCAAACATGGAAGAAGAGTACAGAGATACACAAAAAGTGATTCTAAGAAAAATTCTTTTCCCTGGTTCCTTTAATTCTGTGTGATGAGGAGAACTGAAATTTCTGGTTCAAATTTCTATTTACAAATGGATTGTTTGAAGATATAGAAAAAGAAGAAGGGGTGGGGCTACTGGCAATAAGTTGTGGGTGTACATTTAAACATCTAACTCAATTTACCTGTGTCCCTGGATTTTTTTCCTTAACCCTAACCCCCAAGGGTTGCAGGCCCTAACCTTCCCCATCCAAACAAAGTTAAACACCCATATGGGACTTTAACTTTGTTTGGATGGGGAAGGTTAGGGCCTGCAACCCATATGGGACTTTGTGCACAGAGGCTGTTGGACTTTGTTTTTCTGAGGTATGCCAAACCCAATGCAAAAGCCAGCTGTTATGGGCCTACCAGACCTATCCTCACAGAATTAAACACTTTACTACAGTTTAATTCTGTATGGTTGGGGAAGGTTAGGGTTAAAATGCCAGTATTTTTCTGTCTTTTTTCTTAGAGTGGTATTTTCCCTTTGCTTTGTGCTGCTGAACGCAACACGGAATCCTGCAAGATTCTCTTGGAAGCAGGCGCTGATGTCAACCAGGCTGATGATGTATGCAGAATTTTTCGTAGTTCACCTAAAGATTAGAAGTACTATATGTCGAGTGGGCCACCACATTCTGTATTCTGTTGGGCGTGGAAACTCGGTGGTGATATTGGCACCTTCTCAAAACTTTATTTCATCTCAAATTTTGTCTTTAAGCTCTGAGTCAAAGACCCATGGAGCTGATATTTGAGAAATGGCATGTGCGATTATTGCAATTTTGAAAACCTCATTAAAAGATTTGCACATCATTTTAAGTCGTCAGCCTTTCAATATTTGGTTGCTATTAGAGGACATCACACAAGTTGGCCCTTAAATTTCTCCAAGCCTGTAACCCGAAACTCATAGGTCACATTTTAAATGTATTTTCTAAACTTAATCAGGATATCTGTGTGAGGAATCTTCCTGAATCATCCTACGTGAAGTAGTACTGATTTAACCCCAGTGGCGATGAAGGGTCTACCGACCTCAATTTGTCAAATCCTTCAAATCAAAGTGGATTTTTAAGGATCACAGAGAGGCATTTTTTTTTTTTTTTTTAAATCTTTGACTTGCCTTTCTGATTGCAGGAGGGTTCAACAGCTCTTCATGCTGCTGCTCATGCGAATCCTTCAGCCATTCCAATCCTGTTGGAAGCAGGAGCTGAAGTTGACGCTGTAGAGTCAGAGGACATTGTAAGTATGAAGCCATGTTGTGGGAACATTCGGCTGTGGCTTGGAATTATACAAGTCTGCAGTATCCATAGAGTCGTTTGCAAATAAGCCAATGACTAACAGCCTTACATGAGAGATTTCCATCTGATTAACCACTTCCTGCCGGGGACTCCGGGATCGGAGCCGTATGGTTTATATGCGTGGCTGGGGTCTCCAAACTCGGACAAAGGAAACAGGGCCCTGTAACAAAAGACCGTACTCTGAACAAAAGACCAGGCTGCTGGGAAGTATTGACATTTTTCGCTCTCAAAAGTGGTGATAATCCAGCCTTGTTTTGAAACCGTGTACCAGGGTTTGGGGCATTGAGAGTGAGTAGATTACCACCGGGGACAAAAGTGTTCTACCACCGCAGTGATGAGCCATACAGCACCGCTGCACGCTAATCTGGCCCCTATTGAAAATAGGTTAGCAGTGCACTAAGCCAGGTTCATGAACAAAAGAAAGTTACATTAGACCGCACAATCTGGGCTCTTTTTACAAGGCTGCAGGCCTGTTTGAAATACTCGGGCGTCAATGAAGGTCACCTGTCAACTTAGAGTAGTGCCTAAAGATTACTTCGTGCGGCTGTAAACGACCGTTAAATCAAATAATGAATTTTTGAGGAATTTTGAAAACGGAAAAAAATGATAGTCATGCCAGCCCAGCATCATCACATTGAAAAATGCCCCGGCATGAAGTGGTTAACATTGAGGGGCCAATCTATTGATACCACAGGTTAAGAATCTTCAGCCCAAGGGCCAAAATGTCAAGAAAATCCTATTATCGGGTAGCGTGCTTTGTAAGTCCAGGTCATGTACTTGTCTGTCCCCTTAGATTTATTGGTTTCTGAAATGTTGCTGTCAGAGACAGCACAGCCAACCTCATAATACTGGTTAAATAATCATTTCAGTCAACTTATTCCGCTACATAGTCCAGGGTTCTGCCCAGGATGATTTTAGTGCCGGCAAGACTATCTAAGCGGAGCGCCACCATCGGTTGGGGCGGAGCGTACCAGAAAATGTTTGG
>NW_019091432.1:958574-985892 GCF_001949145.1 Acanthaster planci
AATGCTATTTTATTTGGGTTCTTGTCGGGAATACGTGCCGGTCGGAAAAGTTGATTTGGCAGATTGTGGCGGTCGGCAATTCTGCGTGTCGGTCGGGCCCGACCGGCGCCGATCGGCAGCGGCAGATCCCTGATAGTCCAAAGTATAGAAAAAACAGGAGTGTCTGACTTCTTTCTCAAGCCTTCTCATTTATCAAACCAAGGCTAAAATGTAAACAAGACGGGACATGTTTGATCAGTTACAAACATGAGTTAACTGGGTGATATCAATTTTCAGAAAATCTAGTTGGTCTTGTCAGTTGTGAAAGGTGACACCTTTGAAGTATACGCATGTGAAATTAGATGAAGGTCAACTAAAGAAGAATCTTGAAATCTGTCCCTTCAATATCTTGTGGAATGATGGTGTCATTATTGTAACGGCCATCGTCAAAACCTCCCATACCTTGGGTCTTGCTCAATAACAGTCAGTCCCTGCGGTTGAAGGCCACAGCACCTGGCGACGACTAGACGTCCGGGGTTTTAACCCCGGACATCCCAAACTGACTGGCGAGCCAGTCACTTTGGGACGATTATATAGGGGATCAGTGGACCTGATGGGATTCCGTGGATTGGATTTTGTGGATGGCATATACCTAGGGATTTGTGGATTAAATGTACCTGTGGACTTTGTGGATTACATGTGTTTGTGGACTGGATGGACAGACTGGACAAGAAAATGGACGCAGTGAAACTTTTTGGACTTACATTCTGTCCCCACTTTTCTGGAAGTTCTGGAAACAATATATTAAAGGCTATAAAGGCCCTAGGCCTTCACATTATTGCTCGAACTACATTAAATGTGCCAGCCAATCAGAATGCAGAATTGCCCAGTCAGTGATTTAAGACACACCCACTTGCTGTATAAACCAATTGGATCCCACTGTAAATTAAGAACTAAAGCAAGTAGTTGTACATTTCATGTTACAGTATAAAACGTATAGTTGGTGATTCATCACATTATTGTGAAATTTCACAAAATAATTTTTGTCCAAGTGGTTTTCTTTTTCACAAATGAAACCAGAGCTAGCAGATTTCAAATGTAAATCAGTAACTGTCTTTGCATGGCATTTGAACTCAAAGCTTGCATGTACATGTAAGTTGTATTGGTAACACTCTGAATTCTTTGATATTAATAGTCTGGTAGCTTTAACCATGCGAAATCTAACTTATTATGTTCTTCACTCTAAACCTTTAGCCGATGGGTAATTATTTCTCTTGTTTGTCTTCTAGGGAGGGAGGCAACCTCTTCACTATGCAGCTCAGCATAGCCCAGAGGCCTGTAAATTTTTGCTTGATGGTGGGGCAGATGTCAATGCACCACTCGATGTGAGTTCAACTTGGCTATTATTAAGTATCTCTGGTAATGAAACCAAGGATTCCTCAAAATGTATCCTAGGTTCTGTAATTCACACAAACCAGAAGAAACCAATAATGAGGAGGCAGTGAGAAGCAGTTACAGTTTTTGAGAAGAGAGGAAACCCCAGAAGAGTGTTCTAGTTAAAACCCACGAAGTTGGATCTATACTTGTAACCAAATGCAAACGGGCACCAGACCTAGGTCAAAGAGGTGAGGAAATCACCACTTTACAACATTGGGCCTAAGGGTTTCAGCATTGGGTACTTCATTAAACTGAACCTGGTAAACCTGACTGAAGCGTAATGGTGAAAAGTTGCTATGAATCCCAGATTAAAAAGCTCCCATATACTAGACCGACACAGAATGAATAATCACTGAAGAGCTGTGATGAATTCCAAGTACTTCATAGGCCCATTAAGCAAGGCTAACACTGGAGAAAGTTTGAGCGATGACCGTATTTCAACTGCAGGGCAATATTCCCTGGTAACTACCACACAGGGTACTAGGCAAAATCAAGCAAGGTTCTCACATTGTTGTTATGACTTATGTAATGTGTTGGTTACCAGTTACTTGGCCTGTAAGCATAAGTCATGCAGGCCTCTTCATCTCTGTCTTTCTAGAGCGAGGAGGCAGAGACGGCCATTCTGATCGCTGCATCCAAGGCTCCACAGTGTTGTCAGGTGCTCATAGATGCTGGTGCAGATGTCAATGTACAGTTTAATGTGAGTATGACACACCCAACCAGAACTGTGCATGCAGAATTTGAAATCTTTTTGGGCAGGTTGGCCACAGAATGAATGTATTCATATATTTCTGTCATGATAAATTCACACAGGCAATTATTTATTGCTTTACCTTAGGTAACGTTTTGCAGTGCATCTGTGACTAATACGTGGCTCATCTACTGGCGTACCACTCACAAAGGTGGTGCAAATTTCCCCCAGTGTTACTCACTTGCCATGGATGATGACAGCTTCACTTTACTGAGGACTGAATTTCTGTTGCTTTGCTCAAACTCCCAAGTGTAAAATCCTGTCATTACTACCAGTAGATTTGTTGATTCTTGAAGGTTTCTATTGAATCCATAGGAAATAAAATTGTTACAATTTGTACTAATCAACAAGGGCAGCCTTAACTGTGCTAGTGGTTTTTCCCTTTTATAAAGCTGACACCAGTTGAAACGGTGTCGGTAAATGTAGGGATATGACAAGCAGTGGTATTATTTGCCAATATAAAATATGTTTGAAAGAAAAATAGCAAAATATGTTTCTCTCAAAATGTTTTCATATTTGGCTGATGAAGAAACCCTGACAAGTTTGGAAGTTATTTCAAGAGAGAAAAATGCAGACATTCGGCAAATGTGTATGCATGAGATGCAGTCAGATAAATGATACACAGTTCCTGGGGGAAGGGATTTAAGTTGGCAATTAGAAACAAGCAGTTGAGTAAAAAACAACTGTAATCCGTCTTTTTTTCTCTGTCATCTTGTAGTCAACTGGATGCTCTCCTCTGCATGAGGTCACTGACGAGGATGATGACCCCAGCGTATGTCAGGCATTGCTGCAGGCAGGAGCAGACATGGAGATAAAAGATCATGTACAAAGATGACAGCAAATAGTTGATAATTATGGTTGTCCTTTCACTAGAGCAATTAGTGAGCAGGGTGTGGTCCTTGGGACCTTGGAGCTTGTGCAAAAAAAAAAAGCTTGCTTGGATGGGACTTGAACCCACGACCTGCACACTCGTGCAGACATAAAGTGTTCACGTCCTGACACAAAAATCCATCTCTATTAAAGTCCTTGGAAATAGGGCCAAAACTGGTCTGAACTTTAAGAGACAGTAAACTGCTACAAACTTCTTGTCAAAAACGGCTGATTCACAATATTGCGCCTCCAAGAGTTTGTAACGCATTGACCAATCAGTGCGCGAAATCTGTTAACCCTTTCCAAACACCGATTGGGTCAACAGTTTTCACACACTGTGAGTGGCCAACGTGTTGCAATCTTTTGGAGAGATGTGAAATGCCTGCATTTAGTAAGCTTGCTGTGCAAAAGTTACAACATGAAGGCTTTTACATAATGATTTCACTAGAATCTTACTGAAGGGCCTCATAGCATAGAAGACATGACTTGAAGGTAGATGGCATACAGCTGTCAATGAAAGGAAGTGACCAAAGGGAAAGAGGTTGAGATACAGAGGAAAAAAGTGGAGGTGCCACCAAGGGGCTGGAATGTTTGTGACCTCTGAATGATCTAGAACTATTTTCAAGAGCGATAATCCAGAATTAGTTTTCCAGATTCAATTATCTGTTGACATTTTTGTTTTACAGACAGGTAAAACTGCATTACACCATGCAGCTAGGTATAATGAAGCAGTGTGCAAGATACTGCTGGATGCAGGGGCTAAGCATGACTGCACTGATGAGGTAAGTATCAACAGCGCCCTCTGATGTTTGGGTCCAGCTTAGTCAAGATGATGTATTTGACAGATGCCCCACCATATCTTGAGTTTGTTGTGAGTTACTCATAACTTTGTGGAATCTTTCGTTATTACGGTTGTTGGTGTGGGTATAAGAGTTTTCTGGCACACCATGGTGTCTTTGAAGGCCCCCAACTCTTTCATTGGATAAGCTGGACCTTATCGCATTGATAGCAGTATGTAGCATTCACTTGTCAGCACAGCCTTTCTCCTTGTCACCAGTGAGGGGGTACTTCTGCACAGAGCCCATAGATTTAGTCACTGCAGCAGTCCACAGATGATTCTTGTTTTCTGTCTTGATTAAGGACCCCTTTTCTTTTTTTTTTTTTGTTTTATTATGGTTGATTAATTAGTCACCAGGCTTGGTTTTCTTAATGCCCAGGATGGTAATGTGCCCATGACTCTGGCAGCAGTTGGAGATAACGTCAAGTCAATCCAACATCTCTTGGACAAAGGGGCTAGCCTGGAAATCACCAACAAGGTAATTGTGGTGACAGAGGATGTAAGTGTATATCAACCAAATGTTCTGTCAAGAATCTGTAGGACCTTTAATGTTTCATTTAGAGCGGTTCCCTTTCATATTGAGAACAGGTTACCTTCTTGATGAAATAGTCTCAGGAATCTCAGTGTATCTTGATATGAGATCCGTTCTTTTCACATCACACTTACGTTTTGTTCCAACAGTCTGTAGATACTTAAAAGAAAATTTTATTGTTGACATGTTAGAAAATCTCTCACCGGTATTACCACCACAACTTCTAAGCACTCAACTAAATGCCAAATCGTGGAAGCAATTTGGCTTCTCGTACATTTTAAGATAAAACCTGACACCAACCAGGGGTGATATTTCAGCCAACTTTTACTGCCCATACAAATTGGTGGCAGTGTGAGATGGGTCGGTGGAATGGTCCATTCAAACTGAGGCCACACAGGAAACTTCAACTTATGTTACACCAAAATGCTGTTGTAGGTAATTCCCAAATAGACCTTATTAAGAGGTCCGTTATAGTATTAAACTTTTATTTTGTAACTGTTATTTTTACTCTCAGGTTCTGTGAGCTAAAAGTTTGACCTCACTTTCAATTCAAGATGGCCGACATGTGAATACAATCTATGTAAGGGTTTTTTGAATTGGTCCTGTGGAGAAAACAGTTTGCCCTGTTTTTCAGACTGTTTCATAATTGTCAAATTTCAGTCGGGGGATAGCCCATTGAATGCTGCAGCCAGGATGAACAGCGCAAAAGCTATTGAGTTCCTGATCGATAAAGGGGCGGACATCCTCTCACGAAATCGGGTGAGTTGCGTCATTCACTAAAAGTGACCCCATATTATTTTGTGCCAAACATGGTCCCCATTTTAAGTTGGTGATGCGGTTCAGATTTGCCCACTGCTTCAGCGTAAGGCTCTTGTTTTATGAATCAGTGGTACTCAAGTTTTGCCCGTCACTTCCAAGATGTGATTGTTTTCAAAACTGATTGTTTTCTCTGAATATTTTTCTCTTTACAGCATGGTTGGACACCTCTTCACAAGGCAGCGACACGACATCCTGATTCTGTGAAGGCTTTATTGGCTAAAGGTGCTGACGTCGAAGCTAAAACAACGGTGTGTTTCCCTCGATAGTAAAGGTTCTGCAAGTAAACAAGAGGGGGTGCTTTGTAACCTAGCAACCGCATCCCTCAGGGCAAAGTGCCACATGTGCAAGCTTTGCTCACTGTCGCTAGTTTGTTTCAGCAGTCTACATTTCTTGTTCGTGCGACTCATTTCCAAAGAGCAAACTGTTGTGGGATTCTTCTAGAATCTAATAGAAACTCAAAAGTGTTGCTCTTATTTGATTTTATGCCCAAGCCAATGGTAAATTTGGTTGTGTTTTCATAATAATAATAATTGAAAAGTTATCATGCCCCATTTCCAAAATGATCAAAAGCGCAGTACAGGTACAACTGAAGGAAATAATTGATATTTAAAGGATCCAGGAAATGAATTTTTCTTAGAATCCCTTCCTGTGTATCTCTGTACTCTTCATCCATGTATGAAGACAGTTTGACATCTTTTTTGAGTTAGGTGAACTGAGCAGTGCACTTTTTCATTCATTAAAAATTGATAATAATAATAATATTTTATTTATTTATAAAGTGCAAATTTCATATCGATATGTTCAAATGCACTGTACAATGAAGACATTAAGCGTGGAACAATGAATGCATTTAAAAATGGTTGAGCCGATGGCATACAAGGGCGCCTCAGGCAGCCGCCAAATGACCCACATTCACCAACATCAGTAAAGAGGAGACTATAAGAAGAAGTTAAAGTTTTAGAGGTGGGAGGAAAACCCCAGAGGAACATTCTGGGTAAAACCCATAGAGTCAGGTAGGGACTGAAAACACAATCCACTTGTGGACTGGGCCAGGAATCGAACCCGGGACCACAGAGGTGGAAGGCGAGGAAAGAACTACCTCGCCAACATGACTCTCTTGACCAAGCATTTCTGGACAAGTGAGGGCGCTTTTGATTTGATTTAAATCCAGGAACACATGGTTCAGGTTTTCATGTTCAAATTGTGAACCCAAATTTGCTATCTGGGAACATTTCTGTGAAAAGGATTCAATAAATTGCCAAAGAAAATGAAATCTGCCATAGCAGTGGTTAACAAAATCTAGAAATTTTCTGTGCACAGATCAGTGCAACATTGAGATTCAGTGCCTTGGATGACATCATAGTTCTGCTCATGAATATGCAAATTGCATTAGCATAAAAACCAAAAAAGCATCAAAATATGGGTTAAAATTGCAAAACAAAAATTTTTTAAAAAGGTAAATTGAAACCAAAGATGCAATTTCAAGTGTTTCAGTAAAATTTATAAAAATATTTCTATTTCCTGTTTCCTTTAAGTAATGAATGAATGTCATCATGCTCGTACCCAAAGCTGCAGTTCCTGTATAGAGGATGGACATGCAAAAGGTTGTTAACGATTTTTTTCTGTCCTCCACCGGTCAGCCTTTTGTTAGTTTTATCCTCTGTAGTAAGTGCCTCTGCTTAGTCTGCGGGGGGGGGGAGTGTTTAAGGAGTTGTAGGAAAGAATGCCTTGTCCTCTGTGGTATGGTAAAACATGACTTTGTGTGGTTTTGATTGTCGTGTTCAGGATGGGATGACGCCGGTCTTCAATGCAGCCAGTGGAAGTGCGGCAAGCTTGAAATTGCTCATTGAGGCAGGAGCCAGTGTTAATGCTCGGTCACAGGTGAGTCCCAGTCTACCCTCACATTGGTACAAGCTCCGGAAAGCACTGTATATGATTGGTTCGACTAATGTCACTCATAACGCTGATTGGCAGTGTGGAGGAAGGGGGTCTCGTAGCAGAGCTTTGAGGCAGTTGACGTGACTCTGATAAATAGGCAAGGGAAACTGCATATCAGAATTCAAATAGGTAGGCATCAGATAGGAGTGGAAGCCAATATAGAGATCATGACTCCAGGGTTTTAGAAATCATCTCTCTGCTTTGACCGCTTTCAGCTGATGATAGCTCATAATGTGAGTTCAAAATTTGGAAGGCTCTTCAAATTGAAGTCTTGGATAAAAGTTGGAAAGCTCCTAAGTATTTTTAACACATTTTATTCTGAAGGTCTTGGCATTTCTCTGTTCTCCATTAGAAATGTGTTCAAGGGAAACTTATTTTGAACTTATTACAAAAGCTGAGAAATTGGATCTGTGTCTATGAAACTGAAAAATTGGTCTGTGGAAGCTTGTTTCTGTGTGACAAATGCTTCCAGGTTTCAAGAGTTTGAATGGTAAGGTCAGACAACATGCTGTCACTGGTGTTTTTGGATGGTCATCGGACAGTACAATGCACAACAGACTAATCTAAGAACAGTTAATGAACATAGAAAAACACTTGCCATTTGAATTCAGTATTAACCATATGCTGCCGGTAGCCCGGTTTCAGGCACATAGGCTTTATACGCAAAACTGGAGAGCCCAAAACTGGACGAAAGAGCTGGGCCTTGTAACAAAAGACGCCAGTAGCGCACTGTGCCAGCGGGAACAAAAGAAGTTACATAACACCGCACAATCTGGGCTCTTTTTACAAGGCTGCAAGCCTGGCTGAAATACTCAGGCATCAATAGATGTGGTTTTTCAGATTAGAAAAGTCACCAGACAGTTATTCTTGTGGGTGAAAATGTCCAGTTAATGAAGCTACGATTTTTTGAAGAATTTGGAAAATGGAAAATCTTGAAAATCTCCCGGTTTTACGTCATGCAACTTCAAATTCCACCTGGCAGCAGGTGGTTAATGCAAGGCATTGTCAGGCTCTGAGATCAGGTCCCAAACGTACCACTACAGAATCTCCCATGCTATGCATTTTCAATTGGTTGATTAGGATGGATCTACTCCACTTTTTATATCAGCCGAGGGAAACTCGGAAGGAACCAAGCTTCTCATCGAGGCTGGCTGCCAACTGGATGCCCAGAATGAGGTTTGTATCTTAATTGTGTCATCCTCATTTCCAGATGTTCATAGAGATCATCCAGGTGAGGGTAAAAATGCAGTTGTGTGAATTAAAACACATTCATTTAGTTCTTGGTGACAGTGTGTGATTGGAGCGGTTCTGATGTGCTAGCGTTAATTCTCTCTCCAGGATGGACGGACGGCATTGCATGTGGCTGCCTGTAACAGTGCAGATTCTTGTAAATTGCTGCTTGATGCCGGAGCTCGTCTGGACATAGCATCCAAGGTGAACAACTGTGAACAACAGCTTGTACTATTGATGCCATATGTTTTGGACAGATGTTCAAGATGAATCGAATTCATGCACAAGTTATGGTTGAGGATATTTTGACTAACTTGACTGGATTACAGGATGATTGAAGTGTTCTTCAATTACAAGTTTTTTGCCCTTATCCGATGTATATATTTATAAACACGATATACTCAGTGCTTGTCCGAGATCTTTCAAAAAAAAATCACAAGGTTACTTGGGTGCGACTCAAACCCATGACCTCCTGCTTACTAGCACATACGTCTTAACCACTTGAGCACCATGCTTGCCGCGCTCGGCTGGCCGGTCGAAGTCAGATGTAGCAGTGGGGACCGTGAACTATTTCAAGATGTGGCTTGCCTCGGGGAGATTTTTTTTTTTCTTGTATTCTTGTAGACTATTTGGAACCGGCCCTCTGGGCACAGTTGTGCGGCTGGTTCGCAGTAGCCATTTTCTTGTTAGGGAGGACACCATCAACTTGATAGTTGTCAGGCGAAATGGCAGTGACTACCAGAGCACAATATAAAATATACATGAAGTTACTCTGCCACTTTCATTGGGCTTGTTTGTGCAGAAGGATTAGTAATTATGGAAGCACATTGACAATGAGAGATTGACTATTATTGTTCAACCATAGTTGGTGTCATGTTTAGTGGTGATCTGTGTCAACTCAAATGAACGTGTAGAGATGGAACCTCATGTAAATGCATTAGATTTGATTGTTCTGTTTCTAGAAAGGCACTTTGCCCCAGCACTCAGCCGCCGCCGGTGGGAATGCCAAGTCACTGCAGTACCTCCTCGACAAAGGTGCTGCCGTCGATGCCGTGGATAAGGTGAGTAGGCCCAGCTCCGTGCGCCATCATTTGGTATTGTGTCAACTTTCAAGTTGGATTCACCCGTTGACCAGATGTGAAAAGCCAGTAGGATTGATTACACACCTGAAAATTACACTCTATTGAGATTCACTCGATTGAGATGAAGTTCTTAAAAAAAAATTTTTAAATAAAAAGAACTGATATGTTTCCAGCAGCATGCTGTTATTTGGAATTAGAGGAAATCCGACTGCAGGCAATCGGTGAAGTATATCACATGAACTGTTCCAGAATATCTCATTTTGTCAGTCAGAAATAGGTTGTAACTGCCATTCAAAGGGAAAAACAGCACTTGGATTCAATTGAAGTATGAGACGCAGAATGTCATAAAGGCCAATCAGTATGTCAAAGGATATTAAGAAAATCTACTCTGCACTTTCACTCCAGCCTGAGTCCAAGCTTTGATTTATGTACTGAACAGAATTGGGTGGTATAGAGAACACAAAACACAAGATCTCAAAATAATTGGACAGAAAGTTTTGGTTTTCTCCCCCATTTTGGATGACAAAGGTCGGTTTTACTGCACTTCATAATTCCGTCCTGAAAGACGAGGAATGTGTCAGGATTCTACTCTTGGCTGGGGCAGATGGAGCTCTTAAGACAGAGGTATCTCATGCATTCCAGTTTTGTTTTGCAAATCACACTGTTCTTGTGCTGCTTTGCTTTCTTCAACCCTAATTGGGCATTTTGCTAATAGAGTACCAAAGTTAATGTCACAAGCACATTTGTATGTGTAACAGGTTACCAGTGAAAACTTTGGCTGCAATCCTAGGGTACAAAGGAGTTTTGTGGTTGTAAAACAGATGGTGCGTAGCAAGCGCTCACTGTGCTCTGGCTAGGGACATACAGTGCCAGAAAGTGGTAATTGGCCAGATGATACCCTGGGCATTTCAAACTCCTTCTGTGTCCTTCCTCTATGGTATGGGCCACTGCAAATGACCAGTGATAGCATTGCCATGGTCATGGGATTTGTCTACAAAAAGTTAAAAGCATACGTTGTTTCATGGCCAGCTTGGAATAGAAATATCCTAAAACTGTTCCCTCTTCACATTTACATGTTGACAAAAAAAAACAAAAGATCCTTCACATGATAACTTTCCCCTGTCCTTGGATTTTGGGGATGTGGTCCGAGTCTCCATTTATTACAGTTCATAATTTCTAATATTATTATTCCAAAAGATGCTTTGGAATAAACTGGATATAAAACAGTTCCGGACTCTGAACAGTTTTCCTGTTACTGTGATTCGTCATGTGTAACTACATGACACTACACGGTCAAAGTTTGCTTACACTTGGACTAGAAATGTTACATTACAGTTTTTGAAGCATTGCCGATTCATGGCTGCTATCACTTGTTCTGTAGCTGATTGGCCTGCCCATCATCTCATTTACAGGAACCTGTCGAGTAGTTGCTCTGATTTATTATATGTAGAAAGCCAATCGTTACTAAGGATAGATAAGGTCGAACGCTGTACTTCAACACTTTCAAAGTGTACGTTAACTTTTGATCATAACTGTTCCTTCCTTCAGATCGGTTTGTCAGCGTACGGTCTGTGCATGCAGATGAACCCAGATGTGGAAATACTGGCCACGCTTCTGGGCCAAGGGAAGTACAAGCCCTTGGGAGACAGTAAGAGAACGGAGGAGCAGGAGGGAGCTGGACCGTCCAGCTCCGAGGGTGCCAAACCAACCTAAGGTGACGGATATCTTGGTGGGAGCCAGGTCACCTCTGGTATGAGGGAAATGTGGGGAGAAAGCAACATTGTGTCAGTTACCACTGCAAGTAAAGATGAAGTGTTCAGTTTCAAAGGTAAGAGAAGCTTCCCCCTGATAAATAGTCAAGAGGAAACGCACTGAGTAGGTAGGGACTGAAAACGCAAAACCCAGGTCGGCTTGGGCAGGATTAGAGACCGAGTTGCAGAGAGGAAGAAAATTCCTCTGTACTAATCTGACCCCCCTTGCTGGTGGTGCCCATTTGGATGAATATTTGCCTTTTTTGGCCGTGCACAAGATGCTAAAATGGCAAATGCCACGTGACTCATTCTCGGCCAATTAAGATACAGGTTCTGTGGGTGAGGTGTTATAAACTCCTACAGCGATCTTGGACATGACCGTCCATTCAAAAGACTAACCCTGCCACCACTCCTGGAAGACTTTACTAAAAGCAATGCCCACTCAACGACTTCAAGTAAAAAATGTGTACATCTTGCCTAAACTCTTCAAAGTACATGTATTTTCCAAGTAAATAGTGTGTAAGTAGATTCAAGGTGAATATTTTTGTAAGTGCATAAATTGTATCATGTATTTCACGAACCTAAATACTTTGCCCGTGATGCTATAATTTCAATTCAAGCTTAATAGGTGGTAGTATTTTTGATGCAGGGTACTAATTTCAGTAAACTGTAATCTAAATAAAAGGGAAATGGAACCAAGTAACATGAAAATGAAAGACTGATTCACAGCACAGAAGGTTCCTCATTAAATATTTATTTAAATGATATGCAGAAGGTTGCCAGGACAGCAAATTTAAGACAGACTTTATAACTTGACTTCAGATTCCAATCATGTCATTCTTAAGTAAATGGAATAACCAGGACTTTACCGAAAATACTGGGCCAAAACTGCAAAAAGAGACACTCAACCTAATGAAACTCACTGTACAAAACTTTTACTTTGTAAATATGGTGACAAAACTCATCGAATCCAATTTGCCATGTGACTTTTTCTTTTTTTTTTTTGGATGAAGTATAATATCCGCTACAAAATGTTACATTTTATTAATTTGAACCTTTTTGTGTATGTGAGATAGGAAAGGAAGGCAGGTTAGGGTAGGGCAAACTAGGTCAGAAAAGGAAACGCACACAGAAATAATTACCTCATGGATTTGATAAGTTTATAGGTTGAAAAGTTTACAAGAGGATACTAAAAAAAGATACTTTTATTGTCAAAAGACTGCTGCAAACTATTGCAGAAAAGTCTTCGTTAACCCTAACCCTCCTCAGTCCTCCAACAGGTGAAGGATTGAGGAGGGTTAAGGTTAATGGGTAGCATGGTTTACTAATTACATGTAGCAATAAAATGTGGGTTATACTCATGTTTAAATCCTGTAACTAAGGACTGTTTCTGTTCGCTATGTAAGCGTATAACGTTGATCGTTAGCACGGAATTCTGTGGTTAGCGATTGTGAAAGTGGGCCCTGGTCATGTGGCCTACCATCAAATCCAACTTCAGGAACATTTTGAATGTCAAAACGTTCTAGTTCCCACTGGAATGCTTCTTTTTGAACTAGTGCAAATTCACTGTATTCCTAGTAGAAACATGCCATTCCAGAGCTAACACGCACACAGATGGACATTATTCCGATTCAGGAACATACATTGTTCTAACAAGGACAAGCCAATGTTCCCAACTGGGAAAAAAAGCAATGTACTTGTTAGAACATTCTTTAGAGTTCCAACCTTTGAAATGCTCCCTTAAGAATGATCTCTGTACATGCATCTTCGTGACAAATACCCGTAACCGATGCCAAATAATACATCCTGCAGAGGCAACACATCAAGGCCGGTTCATACTTGACGTAAAGATGAACACGAATGCAAATTTGTGATGTCTGATCAAATATTCGTTCTGTGATATTTCGAAAAGTCAAACAGTTTAATGCAAGCAAGTTTCGCAAGAAATTCTTCATGACGTCAATTTCACTTAGCTTTTGTATGAATCAACCCTCAAGTATGAACTAGCCTTACATCATGTACATACATCTTAGCTGCAGCTATATAACCTCCGGACCCAGCCTTAAATTTACATCCACATTTTCACAGTGTTGTAGTACTCATACTTGGAGATACAATTACTCGTACTTACTCGGAGGTACAAGCACTCATACTCGGAGGTACAAGTCCTCGTATGTACAAGGTACTCATACTCAGAGGTACAAGTACTTGTACTCAAGTACTCAGAGGTACAAGTACTTGTAGGTACAAGTACTCATACTCAGAGGTACAAGTACACATACTCAGAGGTACAAGTACTCATACTCAGAGGTACAAGTACTCGTACTTGAAAATCACTTCTTGTACTTGGCTGGTTAAGTACTCACACTTCAGGTATTCAGAAATTGAAGTACTCGGCAGTACTCTGTACTCAGAAGAAAATACTCAACTACAACACTGACATTTACGCACAGAGCCGAGTTGGTGCAAACCAGGGTAAAACCTTCAGCAGTTCTCTCGACAAAGCAATAACTATGTGGGACCTACACATTGCACTGCTACAATACTGCGACATTTTACGCTGCAATGTCAAATTTCACGTAAATGCTTCATGAAAAATCTGTTCTAAGCAAGTCTTCAAGTATGGCTGCAAAGCCAAATACATCAACTACATTATACAGTCGGTGTAATTCCAAGAAAAAATACAAACACACCATCACAAATGTGTTATGATCATCTTGAGCTGGAACATTTTTAGATACAACCTGAATACATGCCCTCCCCCCAGCAGCAGTAGTGGATGATGTAGACGATGTTGCTCCTTGAATGAATATTCATAAACATTATTACAATGATACCACCATCTTAGAAAGTCTCTCTGATATGTATCATGATGTAAATAGCTCCAAGTAGAAACACACAGCAACTATACATTCACTTCAAAAGAAAGAAAATTTTGATATTCATAAAAATCTGATTTTCCATTCAGTGCTTTTGCCGACAGTTTCCATGGAAGAATACCCATACAGATATCCAGTGTGAGGGGGTATACCCCTTAATTGTTTTGCTAGCCACATTACGGTTCATGCCGCAGCATTACTACTAGGTTAATTATGCACTTACAGTGACCTTGCCACATCATCATCAAGTTTAAAATATTTTTTTAACGGTATTTCATCAGCACAAGTTCATTTTGTTTAATACATGGACATCTATGCAAAACACTCCATGCAAAGTACATGATTATTACAGCAAATGCCGAATTTTAAGGCAAGTGGAATGATGAACATTCTCTCATATTCACTGTTATCAAAACTCATGCAGCACAGGAAGTTGTACATTGTAAACACTACCGGTTAATTACGGAAATACATCTACTCAACTTAAGCCTTACAAACCCTCTTCTATCCAAGCAATTTACATGAACACCTGCACAACTCTCAGTGAACCATTCAAACAGAAGAGAGAACAGAAAGAGTTCACTGAATGAATAGGTACACGTACATGCCTTTTTACAGAAACTTCTATGAATCAAATTTGACCAGTGTTACAGCCGAGTCGACAGCAAGTCCTCACAGATCAATCATGGGTCATTCTGTCTCAAATCAAGTCACAAGCTTTTCCAGTAAACTATGTTCTTGTGACTTGACTTGTGAACTGAACTGTGATCTATTAACGAATGGACTCCTGACTTGACCACAGCACTGCTAACTACATGTACTCCATATAACCTCCTTGTCTAAAATGTCAAACATTCTGAACTTCTATTATTTATGCACTTGTACATCTAGTGCAGTGTCTGCTGCAGATACACATTAACATACATGCACCAATTTTCTGGCGAATACGCATAATGCCTTCTTGCTTACTGCGTAAAATGTTCCTTTTTATACACAACTCCTACTATTGCAAATACCCCATACTGGATTTCCACCATAAAAAAGTTACTTTTGTTCATTTAGACACTTTAAGATATGATATGTTGTTTGGGTTGACATCACCTCCACCACCAACTTGACCTCCAGGTCAATTTGGCTCGCCAGGGTGAGCAAAACAATAAAAATTCTTAACACTTAAAAACAAATACTATTACCAAAGAATATGTACAAGGAGGGATAACAGAATCCCTCAGACAGTGAAGAGACTTCTAGCTGACTGTTTTGCAGGCCATTCAAGCCAGATTCCAGGAAAACAGTGCAAAGCAAAAATATCTGTGCTGAGAAGATGTCAGCAGAGGACCAGTTAACAAACAATGTACACTGCAAGGTGTCCAGCTGGTAACCTCTTACCAATTCCAAACCGACTATTTTGAGCTTGGCAACATTCCTTGCTTGGCGGCACAGTGAAATTGGCCCACTCTGATTTGAGCCCTCACAGGGCTGTCATCATTTCAAAGCTCTGATCAATCCCATTAAATGGGCACAGCTCATAGATTTAATATGACTTTAGGCTTGATCTAATCCTCAATGTAAATAATCAGTTAAAAAGCTTCGACCAGACCCTCAAACAGCCACAAGTATGTCCAGAGTTCATAATGGGGGCTTGATGCAAGCTTCAAGGGGTCATCTTTGTTCTTTTTTTTTCACGAGTGGACAAAATGCAGGCTTTCTGTGTACGCTGTTGTAAATTAAGAGGAAAGGTCAAAGGCCAACCTTTTCTTGCATACACTCCTGGGTGCGGGAATGGTTCGCATGTGGAAAAGATGACAGAAATGGACAATCCCAGCGGATGCATTTTCAGTAGCTGGTAATCCAAATTGTCAAAGTCTCATTACAAGCATGCCACAAGTATCACCGCTAAAGGATTAAAAAACGGGAGACATGTTACCTCTGAATGAACGAGTGTAGGAGGAAATGTACTTGTCCTTACCACCTTCAAGCATTAGGAGCCAAAATCAAGAGCTGATGTCATCATTATGATCTGGCACTGGTATTTACAAGCTTGAAAACTCAAATCCTCAGCAGGAAATCAGAGCCTGGAAGTTTCTGAAAAATCTAGTTATTCTGTCTTCGTCTCCAAAAACAGTCAGTTAAAAGAAATCCACGTTAACATGTTGAAAATTTGCACACCATCAAAATACTTAATAACTACATTTAGGTCTAACTCTAGTATGTGTATCACTTTCATTTTCTACCGAGACTACCTACGGTTGGTACTAGCATTATACAACTTTTAAAAAGGCAGCACTGGCCTATCTTACCATTCAAATTTGGAAAAGTAGAAAAAAACTTTGTTCACAAATATTCCAAACATATAAATACCGTTTTATATTATCCTCATAAAAGCACAAGTGAAAAGTAAGCGTTAAAAGTCTACAGTATAAAAAGAAATTGTTGAAATAAAAACTTCATAGAGGTTTTGCAATGAAAGACCCAGAGTTCTGAAACATGTACATGTATGACTCTATAAGATACATGTACAAATAGAAAAAAATATTGGGATACACATCCATCTTGGATCTTTGGTCCAACAACTTGGATTCAACCATTGGCACTGACTTTCTGTACAAAGTCCAATGTTGTAACTTTTGATTTGTCCACTCAACCAGCCAATTCCCCCCCCCCCACAACTGAAAAAAGCTGGAGGAAAAACACTTCATGCAAATATACAAGTGACATGGTGAGATGTTGGCAGTACAATCTCACTGCCCATCAACCCTACCTGGCAGTGTTTTGCCTAAACTTCATGAGCATTTTAACCAGGACCACTCAAGGCCTCAAGAATTCTAAATCAATGGTTTTATCTTTCACATTCCTAAGGGGCACTAAGTCCCAAAGGCAGTAACTGTGGCTGGACTCTGCTAGCCACAATCCCCCAAAACCTTCCTAGAGGATCTGAAGGATCTGGATCGAAGCCCCAAGTGAAGTAATCATGGCTACTCAGCTTGCCACGATCCCCAAAACCTTCCTAGAGGATTGTGAAAGATTGTAAGATGGTAACGATTGTAGTTGCAATCCATGGTCAGAGTCATTCACTCCTCTAAACCTATCCACGAATCTAACAGAAAGAGCTTTGCTTCACAGATTGAGCGACGCTAGTCCTATGAGCATATGTTACTCTGCCCTTACTGTTTTTAAATCAAGCAAAACTGATGCTATCGAGTATGGAAAATGCAAACAGAAAGGAACAAAGAACCCAAGTGTTTGTATCAGTGTTTATCGCTGAAGGCACCCCTATGGGAATTTATAAACTTCCACACAAAAAAGGTCAAGGCCAGAGAAGATTGGCAAGAAGTGAGATTTACTGGATGAAAATTTAGAATATAAATACAACACGCAGTACATAAACTACACCAACCTGAACCTTGATGAAGGAGAGGCAAGAATTCTTCTAAGCTATCACTCACTGACTTTGCAGAAGTCAATCATCTTGGATATTTACTATACGACTGGCTTTCTATCAACTACAAGTATATATACCCGCTACGCCATCTTTTGCATGTTGTGTGTACATCATGCATAACTTCTTTCAAAGGCTCACATTTGCGTACATTGAAACAAAAATGATAAATACATCAAAATGATAGCACAATCTACGGCATAAAATGTCGCTGCTGGGAGAATAATCTAGGTTTGACCACTCACTGACCAGAAAAATTGGTGCTTTCATATAAAGTGATAGGAGTATATAATATAAATATAATAAAGATCTGGGGCCAATTTCATAGAGCTGCTTAAGCACAAAGTTTGCTTAAGCATAAAAAAAAATTGCTTAAAAAAAACAAGGGTTACCAGCTCAAACTCTATCTATTGTCATGCTAACCAAACGACAGCTAAATACGATCCCAAAACAATATACATCACATGGAGTTTTGGCTGTTAACCTGATTTGTCAAGCAAGGTTTTTCTCGCGCTTAATCAAATTTTGTGCTTAGGCAGCTGTATGACATTGGCCCCTGGTCATTAAATAGGTTGTACGTACCTACAATATTTCATTCTTTGACGAGGGCACACCATTTTGGGGGGAGGGGGGCTTTATAAAGGGCAAATACACTTGAAGTAATTTCTGTGGGCTGCATGCAATGCAATAAAATTGTACATACTGTGTAGACGACTCAAGAGAGCCCAATGACATGTTATGCATGTACGTCGATCGCACTGGTCGCATGCCCATACTTACTGCTGCTAGAGGGATGCACGGTCACAACTGCAACTCCAACGTTCTTTGGCAGCAACAATGTTGATCGTTTCTTGCTGTGGAGGGTTACTTGTGCATGGGGCACATGGGAATAGGTCGATCAGATCACAAGGTCAAGACCTGGCTACCAAAGTTATCCCCCCTCCCGTCCCTGCGGAATTACGGGTCTCCCCCAAAATTTCAAATATCTCAGAGCACGCTAAACTTTACCGTAAGCGCCTGTCTACTCATCAATAGGGAAAATGTATTTAGTGACTTGGAAGGATGACAACAGGATGTACAGGACCCAGAGAGAGATCAGGAATACGCCGCAGCCTATTTTGGGGCCGAAGGGTCCGCCCAGCTCGTTCTTGCCAAAGACGCGCAGGAAACGGCGTAGCATGAGTAAGATGATGCACGCCACAGCACAGATGGTGTAGACACTGACGCTGAAGGCCAAGGCACCAGCAGGAACAATGAACTCGTCATCCTAGTAAAGACAAACCGAAAGAAATAGACACAAATAGATAGAACGTCACACCCTGTAACTGTTGTGTGACACTTGGGGGAGGGTGGAAGGGTATATCCAGGAGTGTGTACATTTTTGCAAAGGGGTAGTGAAAGTAGCTGAACTGTGGCTCGTACAATGAACATTTGTTCGTCTGAAGATCTCAAATGGAGGGTTAAGAGACGGGAGTATGCCACTGGCCAGAATCCTTCCCTATGCATGAGATGCGTCCCTCAGAAGTCAGCGAACACATAGAGTACACACATGTATCTACCAAACCGTACGGTGTACACGTTCATAATAGCTAGTGATTAAGACAGAGCATGGGCTAGACCTTTTGTGCCAACCATTAATATCTGTGACTGCACATTTCACTATGTACACACAAATACAAAGCCTGCAGGGGTGTTAAATCCTCTGGGAATTTTGATGCATTTACCCAGATGTGATAAACTGCTTGTGGTCAAGTACAATGCGTAGGATGGACCTGTAAAACGTCTTCAGGGCTGCCTGCCAAAAGTCTACTTTTTTCGATCGCCATGCTACAAAACTCGTCTTATGTGTTTTGACAGCCTGCATTGATTATATGCAGCAATAACGTTTGTGGTAACATGTGCAGGTTTTGCTTTGTTTAGATGTCTATGGTGCAAAGAGTCATTCTCAGAAATGCGACACTAATTGTCTAGACAAACCAAATGCAGTGTCCAGGGCAAGTTGTAACTACGAACTGTCTTACCTTAGCAGCCCAGTAGATCGATGCTATCAACCAGGGCAACCCAAGACCCAGAAAGACATTGACAGAGTTACTGCCGGTAACATTACCGATGGAGTTGTCGGCATACTTCTCGTTCAGGGCGGCCGTCTTGCTTGCAAAGAGATCGGGTAGACTGGTGCCCAGTGCCACAAAGGTGATGGCCGTAATGCTGGCATCCAGGTTGATGAGGCAGCCAAAGATGGAGGCAAGATCCCCGACAAGGGCCGTCAGGATGGCAATCATGCCAAGGGCACAGACGAACGTGATCCAGCCACCACTGTTGAGGAATCCCGGTGGCGGGACAATTGCAAAGATGACCTGTGCAACGATGACAGCGGGAAGAGATTGGATGAAAGGAATACCTAACCAGTTCAAACAATAAGAAGTGGTCTATTGATCAGAGTTGCTGACTTGACGTGCTGATTCAGACTCTCAGACTCAAATCACCATTATTTTGACTTGAGATTGATTTAGGAGAAGTGACTTGACTTGACTCGAACAAATTTGACTTGATATTACCAACTTTTGTTTCAATAAATCATGTACAAGAAAAAAGGTTCCGGGGCTATCTGTGACTTTTCATGTGCAAAACTAAAAACTCTGATACTGATAAAAACTGATGTTTTATCACAAGAAATACAAGCTTATTATGATGCCAAAAATGAAGCCAAGGATCAGACCTGTTTGCGAGACATCATACAAGTACATAGAGGTTAAATCAGCAATAAAAGGATATCAGAATGATATTATCAGATATGCTGGAAAAATGACTTGTGACTTGACTAATACAATAAAAATTGACTTGGTAAGAACACAGAGTCTGCAAATTTATCACAGGGTTTATGCAGTCTTGAAGGCAAGGCTAAGCCCCAAAGTATTGAGCAAAGAGACGGCATTCAGAAATGCAGTTTGCATGTTAAACCCCCCCCCCAAAAAAACCTACATTCTGTAAGTGGACAGTTAAAAAAGCAACGGTAATTTACAATGTTTAACCCATCTGCCATGCGCAGAAGCACCCCCTCATTGGTTGAAAAGAGCCATGTTAGTGGGGAGTGCTCATTTTGTTGGTAACGATGTGACTGTAATGTCAGAATGTGTGCATATCATAGGCAAGGCAGAACCAGCGAGTGCAGTTCCCAGTAAAGGAGCCTCCGTTCCTGGGAAACTTGCATCCTCTCTTGGTACTGCTCGGGGGCATGCTTTGGCGACCCCAACCACGAACTTGCTTCAGCATTGGTCACTGGTTAAGCATTTTTGTGACTTTGGTTTATATGCCTCTGTGACGTCATTGTTCCAACCGAACAAGAACCAAAGGTTGGAGTTGGTTCTGCGCCAGTTCAAAATGGCAGAAAATAAACAGGCAATTTTTGTCGTCCCTCAAACGAGTGAATTATACATTTTACAAATTTTTGTTACATGCAGCGAATTAAGGAGATACTTTCTTCTAGAACAAACCTGAAAAGAGAGAGCAGCACTGATCAGAAACCTGTCAAATATTGAGTGAAAATGATGTTCATCAACAATGTCGTCTGCTTCCTTGTGCTTTCCTCTGTCTGATCACGTAACCGTTTCTAGTTCTTCATTTTTGTGGGCCAACCTTAATATGTTCCTTGTTACTACTTTGATGTCACAAACACTTTTCGGTTACGGGTCTCCAAAACACACCCCAGGGCAGATTGGCAGGACAATTGTAAATTTTTAAAAATCATTGGAATAAAATTTTACGTCCAGAATAAAGGCAAAGAAAGAGAAGAGGGCCCATGACAGCGTTACCTTGAATCCAAAAGTCAGGAAGTGCATGATATAGTCTAGTGCCCCGGCTCCTTCCACATCGCCGCCATTGACATTCATGGCATCTTTGAACTGGTCAGCGTAGGAGGCATTGCCAAGTTTAAGACGGTCCATGTTGACGTGAGTGATAGCAACCACTCGGTCCAGGATGCTAGCATAATCTGCATTTCATAAGCAAATCAAAGCCTCGGGAAAAATATCAAACTATTTCAGAAGGGTGAGTTTTAAATAAAAAGACTTGAAAGGCTTGAAAGAAAAAAAGGTAGGACACTGCAATGTTAGTGTCAAAGTGGACCCGGTGAGTCATTGTAATGCAAAACTCGTGCTTTGCTTTCTGTACATATCTGCACTGAATTTTTCATGAACTTTTTAACGTCAACACTGTGTCGGGAAACAATTTGGACAACCGCAGGGATCTTATGTAACTTTGGTACAGTTTTCTGTGGTGTTGGAGTAATTTGGTATATTTCCCCATGCAAATACTGATGAATCTGGCCATGTATGTGAACAGATGATTTTCAGGACAATCCCCTAATGGCTGAACGAGTGTGTTCAGGGGGAAAAAGGGAATGTCCAGGACGAGTCATCCAGTGAAAGCAGCTGGCACAGTGCTTCTGCCACTACGAGGGGCCTTCCTGATGCTTGGAGTCAGTGGTGAGGCATTTACTCTCCGTGGTAATTTCACGAAATGAGGGCCTGATGTTTCGATTCAAGCAGAATGTTTCTCAAAGGGAAAGATTCTACAAGAAAGATTCTGCTAGGATCAAAACGTCAGACCCTCCATATTTTTTGTATTTACATGTAAGTCACTGTAGTCAGCAAGCAGTTTGCAGCAGTTTTCTATTACTTATGTTCTGGTAATATTTTACGTAATATATATTTTAATTCAACAGAAAATTGATACTCTTCAATGGGAATTGCTTATGCATGATATATCAGTTTGCAAATGGTTTACCATTTCCACTGCTCGTCAAGGGAGGATCTTTACACAAAATAGACTATTACCCACTATTATTTTTTGTGCAGGCTGGATAAAGTAAAAGAAAGAGTGAAGATTGTAATTGGAGAGAAGACTAACCATCATCGTTGATGATGGTCACCACCGTCTTCTTGAGCCGGCCAAGCTGGGCCCCGCCTGTGGGTTCAAACAGCTCAATCTGGAAGCTCTCATCCTTCTCATACTCCTGGTCATCAATGATGGGAATTTCAATTTCCTTCTCCTTCTCATTGTGCTCAAAGACCAGCGTGCCCTCCCCGCCCACGTAGTCCTTGCCATTGACCGCCTCCATGTCCTTGGTGCGCCACTGGACCTCCACCTTGCCGTCCACACCCTGGTTACGGCTGACGGGGACAAAGACACTGCCCGCACTCTCCTTGATCAGGTAGCTGGTCTTGGTGAACTCAAAGACTCCGGGCTCTGGGGGATAAAAGATTGTCCATCAATAATCAATCAAATGTCGACACATTTTTGCAGAAACAAATTTACTTCAGATGGACGGACATTTTGTACTGTCACACTGATAACAATCCTTGAGTACTAAAGCTAGGCATATTAATACAATTATTTCTCTTTACCGAAAGGATACCGTACCATGCACAGGTGTTTAAAACAACCCAATACCGGGAGATCTAGTACCAGAGTTTGTACAGTCACTAATGGCTTCCACTGGACTAATAAAAAGGAATTCTTGAGAATGGTGTACAAAACACAAGGGAGTTTGGAGAAGATGACCAATTTTTCACCACACTTGTTCTTCAGCATGATGTTAAGCAAGCGCGGCTTTTACTCTGCTTACTGCTTCCAGTCTCCATGAAATATGCAGATCCAGGCTCTATTAGTGAATTTAATCATGTGCTCAGCAGTGCCATGAAATTGGGACTTTGACTCAAGTCTCACCGTCATCGTTCATGATGATGACCTGCATGACTGAGCGATGTCCCAGGCAAGCCTCCTCACTGGGGTCCATGGCCAGCTTGACAAAGAACGTCTCATCTGGCTCCCACTCATTATCGTCAATGATCTCAATCTCGATGATCTTCTCCGTCTCGCCTGGCTCAAAGACCAGGGTGCTTCGCTGGGCAATGTAGTCTGAGCCAGCCTCTGCCGTGCCATTAACCGTCTCATACCTGCAGGATTATTGAGCCGATGGGAGTCAGGTTTAGAAGAATCCAGCAACATTTTATTGCATATTCCTGATGGCCCCCTTTAATGGTGGAAAGCACATTGTTGGATTTTGTATATAATATCACAGGCACAATGGCTGCATGTATATGTACATGTACATACGATAGTCATCGCAAACTTTAATGTTATTGGCGGGGGCCACTGAAAATGACTTTTGACAGTATTACAATCACTGAATTTGTCTATGAATGCAAAGCAACTTTTCCATTATTTAGGGAATCGCTTTATCAAACACCCTATCGGAAGTGTGAAAAATTAGAGAATTCAGAACTATTGGGAAAAAATTATCAAAATGCACCTGACTAAAATGACATTTATGAACTCTGATCTTTTCATGTCTGTTAAACTACTCTATAAAATTTCACCTATAATGGGGGCCGTCAGTCTGCTAACAGACTATAGGATTAAAATATGCAATTAAAACAAGGTCAGCATTGATTATGATGGCGCAATTGGCGAACACATCACAATTGGAAAACAGCAGTGGAGCCACTTAATGGACGATGAGATTACGTCTCTATAACTGTGCCACCTAATGATTACCACTCAGTTGTCAAATATCAAGAATAAATTATGAAAATGACTGGTTTAAGCAAACTCCATACAGTACACATACATGTAATTGTACTGATTTATTTGACTTATTTGGGCTTCTTGTTTTGGGAAGGAAGTAGGGAAACGCTGCACTTTTTCTAATGTTGCTTTTTCACCGTTAAAAAAATCTGTCTGCAAATATGGAGGGCCTGACGTTTTGATCCTAGCAGAATCTTTCTCAAAGGCAAAATGACAGCATGAATGATTCTCTGTTTGCTTTTTTGTCCTGTCCACTTGTCAATGTCATTTTGCCTTTGAGAAAGATTCTGCTAGGATCAAAACGTCAGGCCCTCCATATTTTGAGATTTGTATTTTAGATCAGTAAGATATGAAGCTTTGCATGATGGAAGAGACACCAGAGTTTTTCAGGGGACCCTTATGCCAAGGGGGGAGACGGGGGTGGCTTCGGGTAGAGAAGACCCTAACGCCTGGGGTGGGGGTATGGGTTTCGGGTATGGGGGACCCTACTGCTCAGGAGTGGGTGTCTGCTTGGGTGCTAGTAGTGGGCGCCAGATGTCGCTGAGCTTGAAACCGATGTCTTGGGGTACGGTGTTGTCCCCTTCCCCTTGGCATAAGGGTCCCCACACCGTCACCCCACACTGCCACAGGATCCAACACCTTCATGCAACAGTGCACGCCTGAGTTACACAGCCCGAGAATCCCCTTCCACGCCCCACCGCTTCTGGATTACCTTTATAACCAGGCTATCAACTCCAGTCCGGCACACTCGCCTGAGGACAGCCACAGCACACTGGCCGAAACAACGAGTTAACACTCACCGGTTCTTTTAACATGTTTAAGAACCACACCTCACGGAAAAGAGATTGATTCCATGGTGTACCCACAAACCAATTTCTTGTATTTTAGGTCATTATAGTCAGCAAGCAGTTTGCATCAGTATTGTATTACATATCTTTTTAATAACTGGTCATTGCATTAATTTAATAGCTAATTTAGCAACATTTCTTTTCAGGTGGGAGTTTTTTATACATGTAGTTACATGTAAAACAAATTTACATTCAGTTTTGGAACCAGTGAAAGGCTTAACAAATGTCAAATATTTCCTCAAAAAGTAAAACATTTCCGGGTGATTGGAAAGTCTTTTCTGTGACCCTTGACAATAAAACTTTGGTGCACACTGCTTGCAAGCCAATGCTTCACTTAAAAATGTACATGGTCGTCTGGAGACAGGATCCACATGTAGTTTAACAAAAGGCATTCACGCCCCCACAAATTCCAAAACTATACAGAAGGAATTGCTGGAGGTGGTACTGCATGCAGGAGCTCAATATTTCAATTCAAGTATCTGAACTGAACCATTAAAGAGTTTGTCTTACTTTAAGTTATTGGACACAGTTCAGTGAACCGTTGTCAAACATTCATGTAGTTGCCATCCCAGCACTGGTAAGGATGTGTGACTCTTCGCTATTTCAGAGTTGAAAGTCTCTGAAGGTTGAGCCACTGACACTGACTGTGATATGCGCCAATGCTTTTGGGCATTGCATTTTCCTGCTTGATAATGGCTGAGGGGACAAATAGCTTGATAATGTCCCGGGGAGAGATGTCGGGACTAGACTAGCAGGTGGGACATTTAGCAATCAAATAAATAACAGTGGATTCATGGCAACGGGCATTTATAAGGGGAAATGTACAACATGGGATAAAAAGTCACAGCATACACATTCACTTAAATGACCCGAGTCAGACAGATCGAGGTCACTGAACTACATGTACATGTACCAAGGGTTAACAATGTGAAGCTCTTCTCCAATTCTTCTCTCACTCTGCCTCACCATGAAACTCTTGCCAAAATCTGGCTTTTCCATTCCAACAATTCATCAAAATGTTGATATTCTGAGAATTTCACGTTCTTGCTTCCCTCCCCCATCTCTTTGATTGAACTTTGGCCTCATGACTTATAAATTTCTTTTAAAATTAAAAATAAGATGATATTGAGGGAATTGTGTACCTTACAACTGCCTGGACGCTCATGAGTCCAAAGCGCTCCACCACGATATGCACTTTCTTTTCATTCTCGTACACGGCGCAGGAGGAGGCTCTAAACTCCACCACAGCCTTGGTGCCTCCCGCCGAGTGGTCAGTCTGCGGCAGGTTGGCTGGCAGTTCTTTGTTCTTGATCTTTTGATACAGCTGAACAGAGAAACAGAAAAAAAAAAAAGACAGGGTTACCACAGAATCAGAGGATGGGGTGAGGTTGTTGTGTTTGGAAACTCTGTCTTTTTTTGGTTAATCAGCGGCCCATGCAAGTGACACCTCCGTCAAGTCATTTCCATCAGTTAATATGCAGTTATTACCAATGAAGTGTGACTGTCAATGGACCCTAAAGAGTATAGGATTATGGATCCGTGTACAAACAATCCCATGTACCCAGTGTGGGCATCCTGTGTTTCAATATTGTAAACCAGATCAACAAGCAATAAGCATGAAACTGAAAGCACCATGGACACATCCCATGACCTATGGTCACACACAACTGAATAAACTTCATACAATTTGATATTAATGAAGAAATATACTAACACACACCATTGCAAAATTGAAAATATCCAATATCAAATATAATACAGAATATGTATGGGAGAGGAACCCCCCCCCCAAAAAAACTTGAACATCCTGTGAAGATGCAATCCAAGGAAAGAGTTAAAAAATCAAAGTGTTTATCATTGGATAATTCTAACACAAACTATTGACCACTTTTTGATGGATTTCCTACTTTAGTTTTGATAACTTTGAACAAAATGTCCTCGTGTTCAAAATGTATGGATGCCAGTTCACAGCTTCTGATGTTGTGAAGTACATGTACCTTTTGCCTTTGACGTGAACCTCTTAACTGAATGCACTTTTACCCCCCCCCCCAAAAAAAATGCACAGATAGTGCCACTCTGGCAAGATGAAAGTATCCCTGTTTTAAACATGCTAAGTTGATAGCAAACTTTGAGAAGGGAAGTCAGAAAGGAGATGATTTTGCCAAATGACACATGCTCCTCTTCTACATACTCCTGAGCAAGGAATTACAGCTGAAGGGTCCAGTCCACTGATTCAAGCCCCATTGAAAACAGTGTAAAATCAGCACTGTTCAGGGCCCAGTAACATGCACGCCAACATTCCTGAGATTTCTGAAACACAACTGGAATTCTTGTCTG
>NW_019091432.1:1007596-1031702 GCF_001949145.1 Acanthaster planci
ACATCCTGACCTTCATGACCTTGCGGACCGACTCGATGGACTGTAGACAACAGCTCAAAGCAACAGTGCATGCAAGACAAGATGTTGATCGGTAGCACTTCACTCACATCACTGACAGTATTGATAGAACTAGCTAACGATTGTTTGTGACTGAAAATGTGCGCTGAAACTATAGGCATCCATGGAAGAATAAGAAGGTAGGCCTACTACTAGTAACCCCTGGTAACTCAAATTTTTCACGGAGGTTCGAAAAGACGCTCAAATCACTAGCCCTAATTACGTTAGGCCCTATCTGGTTATACCGAAAGTTAACGCTTTCCTTAAAAATCTTACCTTGGCTTGCTTGCTTCTGGTTCGGTTAATCTCCCGTCAATTCCCGATGCGACTCGCATCCACATTTCTGGAGCTCTCAGCAGTGTACCGGTCAGCAACTTCACCAGAGACACTGGCGATAATTTATTACTTGTCCTGAAAATATTCTCCCACATACAAATTCGTCAACCTGTCGTTGCATCGGGACGTTGCATCGTACTACATTGTATTACGTGCGTCCAGCGCAGCACAAGCACAGGGTGCGAACAATATGGATTGTTCTATTTTAGTGGGGTGAGTATGATGTTGTAGCAATAAAAAAAAAATGTTTTCATCTGTTAAATTATCTGAAAAAAGAAAATATAGAAACCATTCTAATTTATATTAAAGTTTAACGTCAAGAAATTTATTTGGACATACCTAAATAAATGGTTTTCTTTGCTCGTAAATAGTTAGATTTCTGAAATGCTACTCAAAAAAAATAGACGAAGCCATCTCCACCCCAACGACAGGTGGCGCACATTATTTGGTTTTAGGCTTCGTCGCTACGCACGTGTGTATGTTTACAGCGCTGGCGTTTACGCACGTGTGTATGTTTGCAGCACTGGCGTTTACATTGATCAATTACTTTAATACCTTTCTTTCATCAAATCAGATGCATGTACCGCTAAAAATGCGTTCTCGTTGGCTTTTCATGGAACTGGGATTTTTGACCCAACCTACAACAACATAGATTCGAGAAGGTGCAAAATATCCCATTTTCAGTGGTGGACTCAAGGAAAAATGCCCTGTTCGGTTGCGGTCGCGGCTTTTCTCTGGCGAACGTGCCGCGAACCCAGTTCTCAAGCTCTGATGTAAGGCCACCTTTAGACAATCATACATCCATAAACCTAGACTTCTCCAACACAGATCCTGATCCATGGAGCGCTTTGTGAAACACGTACTCAGAAAACAAAGCTTGGAATTGATTTTGCATCAGTTTGAGTATTGAGGAGGAAAATAAAGCCTTCACAACCCGACTTTGACCCAGGGGTCCTTGGAACCGCCTTTGGGGTACGGTTCCGTCTCTGAATGAGCCCCCTTTTCCTCCCAATGAAGTCCCAGTATTTAACTTCGAATATACTGAAATAAAAACAGACAGGAAATACTTTGCCGAGAAACCAAGGCTCACAAATACCGTTAAATGGGTAAGTGTGTGGGGGGGGTGGCACTTTGGTGCTATTGAGTTGGTGGGCCTTACTTCAGCTACATGATAGCATCACTGCTCAACTAAATAGTGAGCAGGGAACGCACCATGGGACAGGTTATAGAATGGTTTGATTTAACATACAGAGTAGGTCATTTTGTAACCCTGCTCTTTCCTACAGATGCAAAGATTATTGATGAAGACCACATTTCTTTCACATGAATTTGGATTTGGGGGCAAGGAAGAACATAAAACCATCAATAAAAAAAGCATTAAAGAGGACACGCGTTACATTTCTGTACAAACCTGGCCATATATTAAACATGAAAATTAACACATCTTATCAAAGTTTTCAAATAGCTCATGATTCCCAGTGGTGGACTTTTAGATCAGTTCATTTGTGTCCACAGTTTGATTAAATAGGGTCCTTTTAACTGGCCTTACTGTGCAAAACATTGAAAATCATTCAGTGGATAGATCAGTATCCAACACTTCCTTAAGTGAAATAGAATTGGGAGTTACCCTGCAGGAGCTTGAAAATTAGGGTTGGAATAAATGTTAAAAAGACACAATCACTACAGTTGGGTTTGTCTTTACTGTATACAATAAAAGCCATTTTGGGGAAAATATCAGCTTTCAGCGTTTAACATTGGGAGTTTTTAAGCCTCACT
Source organism: Acanthaster planci (assembly GCF_001949145.1). Next base: position 1,009,766 of record NW_019091432.1, read on the forward strand.
CTGGGTATTGAGGAAACTTTTTCTTAATCTATCAGTCTGGTAGTACCAGGAACCAACACTGTACATTGTGCATGGAAAATTCTTTCCACTTTAAATAAATTGGATACAAAGACTATGACTTGATGGTACGATATCCACAAATATCCTTCACAACCAGTTGTTGGATTTTGGAATATTTGAGGTGTAACTTCAGTGAATGTCACCAGGTAGTGACCAGAAATAAACACCCCCGCCCCTCAGAACCCCTAAAATAAACCAAAAAAGTGACAGTGGTCTGTATTTCTGATGATGAACATTGTAGTCAAGTTTGGGAAAATGGCACAAGCAAACTGCAGTCCCAGCCCCTTACAGAAGCAGTCTCTCAATGTTTTGACGGATCGTTTGGATTTGAGATTTCAGCTGAGAGCCCTCATTGGTGGTGACAGAACAGGAAATAACGGGGCGCGAGACACCGCAGGCACGACCCAATGCTGCAAAATACAACAGTTAATCACGAGGGATAACTGCAAAGATAAAAGTTGGGCTGCAAAAAGAAATAAGTGCATGGCAATCTCAAAATTAGCATGGAAAGGATAAGCTAATCAGTCTAGAGTATTACCACATATGGGCATAGTGACCTTTCCTACACTGATGGGAGTAATTTTTGTCAAAATTTTATATTGAATATCTCAAGTTGGCAACGACGAATTTTACATCCCACCGGCACAAACATGTTTTTAGAACTTCTAATTTATGCCTGTAGTCAGGTTTTTTGCACAGCCAGTCAAATTTTTGTAATTGATATCTGTCGTTAGTGGTTTTTGCTCCAGATGCTGCAACATGTTAGAAAAGCACCCTGTAACATGGTAACACCCGTGCAATCCGTTGCAGGCTGCTAGAACAAGCCTTGTGATTGGTCATATTGTGCAAGATTGTAACGTAATAGGCTGTCCAAATATGGCAATACTCCAGACTGCTAATACAACTATGCACTATCTTCAGAATGTTACACAAATGATGCCCGTGGGACTTTATCAGCAAAATGTGTAGAAACATATAATGGTAGTTCTTATTATTTTCAACACCAGTATGTCGGCATAAAACAACTCACGACCATTCTCAGTATCACAGAGAGTTACTTTAGAACTATGATTCTACTTCTGAATCCAATGACATCCAACAAATATAAAAGTGTGAAACCTGCCGAACCTGATAGAATCCAGCAGTTAGATAAAAGGCCTTTTGTTCACAACTCACACCAACAAAATCCAACAGAAAAAGTCCACTGTTGGTTATTGCTGGATTCAGTGTGGTTAGGGATAATCATAGGTCAACTATCGGCAAGTTTGAGAGCAGACCCTTTGTCAACCACTAGTTAATCTTCCCTGGTAATTTGCACACAAAAGATATCCTGGCTACCGGGCAAAATTGAACAGAGGTTCATTTTTCATCCAAAGTGGTCCTAATTTTCACTGAATCTAGACGAGTTGGAATCTGCCATCTGCGCTGGGTCAACAGAGAACCAGTACTGTGAGGTTTTAGGAACACGTGAGTACAAGTCAACTATGTCACCAGATTATCACTGTAAACCCTAACTATCTAGAGTGTGAAAACTTATATTGAGTTTGAAGACTTGAGAGCAGACGGTTAAACTTCACCAAGCTTAATCCAAGGATCTAACTTGGTCTGTTCATTTCATGCATCAGTACGTATGCAGCAAGCTTTCAGGGTAAAATTTTAGATGTGCCAAGTTGTAAACTCACCTTGTTTTGATCTGACAAAGACGTAAGGGACATTCTTGTCCTCACAGAGCAGCGGGAGATGAAGGAGAATCTCAAGAGGTTCCGTATCTGCAGCTAAGACGACAAACTCAGCAATGCCACGATTCAGGGTCTTGGTGGCTGCAAGAGGAACATGGCAGATCAACCTGATTACTGACAGAAAATCTTCTTGTATTTTCTACACTTACTCAAATTGAATAATTACACACTGTCTTTACGATCTCCATCTGCATCAATAACATTTACATGTATGTATAGCACTACTTCCCGCCATCAACAGGATATTTGACAATTGATGGGATCTACATGTAGGCTGATTTAACACATACAAGAGAATCTCTCTGATGGGGAAAAAGAGGAAAGGAGGGAAACTGCTTTTTATTATGAAGTCTGAAATACAATTATTGGAACAACCTACCTGACAGACACTAAGAATCCAGCAGGAAAGTGCTTTGAAAACTACTCTGCTACTGGCTGCTTGCACAACTTCATCTTTTTGCACCAACGGTGTGAAACTGCAACTTCATGCATTTCAGAAGTAATTTCTTTCAACTACCTGAGGCTTTCTAAGTTCCTCTTGCATAAAGTTCAACCGGTGACTACAGATGGTGCCCTTCAACACTGCCACTTGTGGCTTGTATATCCCCACAGTGTAAGTAAAGCTGTTACGAGTAGCAAACAACGCATTCCCACTTGAACTGGGAAAAGGTGGATCTTGATCCAGCATTTTGGTGTGATCGTTATCTTACCGCAACGAAACCGCAAGTCGCGTTCCCACTAGCGCTTGATCCACCTTTTTGGACGGATATGTCGAGCCCTAAAGGTCACTGAGTTCGGTATTGCGCATGTGCTAGCTTGCTAAGCGCTCAGTGACAGTATTGCGTGCTGGGGCGGCATGCATGTGACCCAGCGGTGTTTTGGGTGCGGAGTTCTACTGACGTGACGACCTTGAATCGGACCGAATGTTCAGCCTAGTACGTTGTCTCTTCAAACTTTGCTTCCGTTTTTGATACTCTGTCACACGCTGCGGGCTATACGCTAACATGGAATTAGTTTTTGACGGAAAGCAAGTGAAACTACACAAAAAATGAAAAAGGTTAAGAAACGGACGAATGCGCAATGAAAACTGTGAAAGGGCAAGGTACACATCGCATGCATGCATTGTGCATGCGTGGTGACACATTTCGCTAGCCGGTAGTTCAGCAGTTGTTTATTGTGCATGCTGTGCATGTTAAAAATTTCACATGAGCTACATGCCAAAAAATGTATTACTATGTTCATCAGACCGCAAAAGTTTCGCACCACTTGTGCACGGATGGATGCTGACAGGTCAAATTGCCGGATCAGATCCACCTTTTGCGTTCCCATCTGATCATGATCCACCAATTGCAGGATCTGATCCACCAATTGGGAGATTTGTATCCTGCTCCAGAGGAGGATCAAGAAAGGTGGACCTGATCCTGATCCACCTTGTAACGGTCAGCGTTCCCACTACACACAATTGCCGGATCTGATCCACCAACTGGGGGATCTGTATCCTGCTCCAGAGGAGGATCAAGAAAGGTGAATCTGATCCTGATCCACCTTGTAACGGTTAGCGTTCCCACTACACACAATTGCTGGATCTGATCCACCAATTTGGGGATCTGATCCGGCAATTTGGCAAAAGGTGGATCAGATCCCGCAATTGGTGGATCAAGTGGGAACGGGCTGTAATAAGATCTTCTCACTGCCTCCACATGAAACCAGTGGCCAATCAAGTAAACAAAAGAGGGTAACCCTAATGGTGGCTGGATAAGTTAAATAAACATTTCTCTGACCTTCATTAGCCCCTTTCCTGAGCTGGTGGTAGTTGGCTGCTTGCTGCACTAAGTCCAGAATGCTGGCACACAGCTGAGGGTCAGCCAGTGGGTAAGCTTTGGGGTTGACATTATCTGCAGGGGCAGCCTGAACAACAACAAAAAAATACAGGCAGTGTTAAGCAATAAATTCACTCTCCAGTTCAAGTTAAACCTCACCCCCTTTCCAGGGGTCTTGAGACACCCGGGGATCCAACAGAATTTCACAACAGCTACGTATGATTTCACAATAGTCAAGTTGAAATGATTGTCGACTTCAACTAAAAAAGAATCAGTCTCTTTTTAAATGTTACATCACAGGGTTCCAGCTAGAAAACTTCAATTAATAGCCTAAGTTGTCGCCAAATGTTTGCTTTTTATAGCCATCCTACAAATTTACGAGCCAACATCATGTCTTTTTGTAGCCAATTCGTTTGACAATAAAGATAAAACAAATAACACATTATACACTCTGATTCTTTTCTGTTTGTGGACTGCTTTTCAAATGGATTAATTATTATAAACAGACTAACATTTAAAAATAACTACATCCTGTACGTCTCATCTTTCAAATGTTTGTTGGAATTTATTTCCATACGTCTCATATTTCACACATTTTGCTTTAAGTTATTTCCAACTTAATACATGTCCAGAATACATACACATACGAATGATTCAGATACCAAGAATACAAACTTTTTTACCAGACCACAGTTTGAATGCACGATGGAAATCAAACACACTTCTTGGAGGACCTGCAGCAGCAACCCTCATCAAGGCATCCAGTTTGTTAGGTTTGACGTTGCACCATTTTACACAAAATTCTGAGGAGATTTAGCGTACTTATTCATATTCAAGGCCTGGGAAGTAAAATGTAATTTGTACATTGTGGAGCCCACACATACTGTACCTGTTCACCGGCCTATATTCAACCAGACTCGGACCGTGACCAATTTTTTTTTTAGCTTGCCCGATCAGACAGGCCATGCAGTAAATTTGCTTGCCTTTAATTGGATCAACACTTGCCCAAGGTTTCTCGAAATCCGTGATTATTGTGCCGGGACACGTTAAAACACGCCGTAAAAATTGAGATCGTCAGCCTGCTTTTCAGCTATTAATTCTCCGCTCACGCTCAAGCGAACACGGTGAAAGAAGGCAGACCCTGGCTCTTGTATATATGGTAATTGGTCTTTGCGTGTAGCCCAGAAATGAAAAGACCGAATTTGCATCATAATCACCAGCTTCACAATAGTCCCCACTTAGAAAAGAGGCAACAGGAATGTGGAAGCTTGAGTAGAGCCGCATGCCACCCAACAATCAGCCTTTTCACTGTGTAATTCAAAGCGTGCAGAGCATGCTGGGCCAAAAACCGAGAATTTGCAGTTTGGCAGGTGGCCTTCGTGGCCAAGCGAAGCTGGAATTCTTGGAGTCGGCTTTCGGAAAGAAATTCCCACCGAGAAGGGGTTAAATAAAATAAACTGTGTAAATGCCTTTTGACTCAAACATGACAGTTTAAAACATGCAAAGACCAACCAACAAAACTTGTACATGAACATGGCCCTGACATCACGTAAAATCGATTACACATGTGTAGGCCCTACTTCAGTACATAAAATATATATGGGCACATGCAATCCAAACTAGGCAAAATTAAGCGTTGGGTCTTTGGCAACTTCTCAAATACCGGTGACTCTAAACATGCTGAAAGTTATTTTGATTTGACATGTTTGGATGGATCGCAATTGTAGTCAACCATTTGGTTGTGGCTCATCTTCGCAAGTACACATGTGAACTGCATGACTCTTGGACGTTGGTTTTGGCCCGTTTTTTTTTCTTGTACAAAGTACGAAGATATGTAAGCTACCACACACAGAACTCTTGGGGGAAATGGAGCAGCATTTCTATGGGTACATAACTAGAATAGAATCCCTGTACTCTGGTACTTGTCGGGTTAAACATCATGTGGAACCTATCGCAAAGCAGGCTCATTTTCTGTGGGGTTCTTGGGAGCGGAGCTCGCACCCCAAAGTTCTGGGGGTACACTGACGGGACAAATAGGAAATGGGGCGAAGTGGGGATGGAATGAAGAGGAAATGGGCGTCACGATGGTAAGGGGGTTGTATGCTTGGGACCCCCATTTTTGTGACATTTCAATCTTGCAAAACTGGTTAAGTCTAAACTAAACTGCTCACTGCCATGACTGCCAGCCCATGCGTGGGTAAAAAGGAAGTAGCCGTCGCATCTGAACTCCTGGTGCTGTATTTGCATTATGTAAGGTCACGGTTTAGGGGTCACAAACTTGACGCCATGATGATTCGAGCTGTCAACGTCAATGTGCTTGAACTTATGAAGTTCAAAAATTAGCTGCAAACTTCTCAAAAAGGAAGGAGGTAAGATTACGTAGTGAAGGACTGAATAAGAAGCGGAGAGCGTATGGCGTCCATTGAGCAACTCCAATCGTGAAAATGCGGATCTTAATGAACCCGGATCTAAATGAAACTTTCTTTTCATTTGGTATCTAGAAAAGCGGATCGAGGAGATTTTTCGGTCGAATCAATCATTGGATGTGTCGAAGTCGACTGGCAGGCGAGTCCAACTCGGCCAATGAAAAAGTTTTCACAAAAAAAATGAAGCTTTGCCAAAGTTTACTTTATGCATGAAAATGTTGCCATTAAAAATCTCCATCGATTCACTTTGGCAAATTTTCTGCTTACCATCGCACTTTTCCGAAACAGCAATTGAACACAATTTTGCCATAGACTCCAGCCATGTTGGCCGCCGGCATTTTAAATCTCGTTATTTTCCCGTCACGCAGGAAAATTACATCATTATCACGTGACCTAATAAAAATGACATCATTGCCACTTGAACTAGCGACATAAGCAGAAGCTGGTGACGTCGCTAGATTGTCCCCGACCTGCTTAATGGGGCTAACCTGTTTGTTTACAGACATGACAGACGTGAAATTGGCTCCTTGGAAAAAGTAGAAATGTTGCAAATTTTAGTTACAACATTTTTCACCCGATTTTGCACCCTTTATAGTTACTCCCTCCGTAACGTAGTACGGTCAGGGAGTTCACCTGGGCTAGCAAAGGCCCACGTTACGCAGCTTACCATGGCTTGCTATATCTATAGCAATAGCCCTCGGCCTACGCAGAAAACACAAACTTTGCCCCGATTTCAACTATCGTAAAATTACGTTTTCATGACTATCAATTGGAAACTCTTCACCCAACACAAATCGACACTTAGTAAAAATATCAATTCTTACCATGCTACAACAAATTTATTGGAAATGTTGATAAAAGCGAAGAAAAATCTAATCCTCTCTGCGATGAGCTTCACTGAGGATAAGACACGTGCGATTTGCATGAAAAACGAACGCTTTGAAGCATAGTATGGTGTCCAGTAACACTAGTTCATTTTAAACGTAAGTGCACTCGAACGTTGGAACCAGACTACGTATACCAGCATGCATTGCTCAAAGTTTTGTGGCCGCTTTCTAATTCTGTCGGCAAAATATATGGCATGTATGATAAATGCTCAACCATTGAAAATTCTCGCCGCTACAAGCACAATAATCTTTTACACTCCATCATCTATTCGGAAAACAATTCATTAATTTCAATCAAAAAGACTATTTTGCCTGTACTGTGGAGATTTGTTGATTCAAGAGGTCAAAAGTGTAATGACCTTGTAAAAAGGCGCGAATAGGCCTAAGCAAAAACTGTACAAAAAAGTGCACAGGTCAATGCTCCTGCCTACCCAATGATACGACACGTCAGGAGTCAAGTGTCTACTTGATTTGTTTGAAGAAAAACTATAGCCCCTAGGCCTAGTCAGACCATATTTTCTGCTCGTATGCCTATCACTATCAGTTGGTATTCTGAAACTCGAAAAAAAGATTTGAAGAAAATCGCCTCCTCCACAGGCTCCAGATCAGTTGATTTAAACTTCAACTCAAGCATGTTAAGCTGTTAAGTTCAAGTCGACGTGTTCCAAATTTGGGTGGACAACTAACATTAGACATCACTGGCAACAATGCTGCAGGATCAGGTGGTGGAAGAGAACATAGACGATGAGTTGGATGATGAAGTAAGTTAAGCATAGGCCTAAGGCTAAGCATGCCATAGCCTGTGCCCTAATTAGCATAAGCCCCTAGGCCAAGGCCTAGCCCTAGGCCCTAATTAAGTTTATTTTTTAGACCCTAGGCTAGGGTCCAAGGTGTTTTTCTTCTTGTTTTTGGCCCCTTGTATTTAGTCATTTTAGAGATGCTAAGCATAATAAAACAGTAAATTAGAGACCCTTTTTTTCTTTGTAAACATGCCCTTTTTTAAAGCATGTTCAGGCCTACATTTTGGTGTTACAAAATAAGGGCCTAGGCCTACATCATGTAGAACTTTTGATGGTTTTCGTAGCCTAATATCACTAGCCCAAATTAAGCAAGTAAAAATGTTTTCCAATCCTTTTTTATTTTTGGGAGCTGCTTTATTTCAGCCCTAAGCCAATTTACTTTTTTAATTTTTGAAAAAGTTGGTTAAAAACAGCAAAAATGTCAAATGACCAATCAGAAAATGAAAAACTGGCAAGTCAGAACTAGCCCTAGGCCTAATCATGCTGATGTCAGACTCTGCTGGTGAAAGTGTCATCTCCAATTCAAACATGTCTTCGAATGTCTGCGTATGGCTATGACTGCAAATTGTCATGATTGTGCACACGCCTAGGCAGCTAGACCCAGGCGATGGAACTTGGAAACGGGCAGCCATCTTATTTTGCAAAAAGCCAAACTCTAAACATTTTTTTTTTGCCTACTTTTGACCTTACAAGTTTTTTATGTTAAAAATGACTGAAAGAAAAAATGGTATGGGCCAAGGCCTTTGCCTACTTTACACTTGCTGAAATGAAACTTTGGTCCAGAGACCGGCTTGATTGAATTGGAGACTGTTTGCCTAGCTTACCCAGTCACTGTGTTAAATTACTAAGTCCAACTTCTCTGTTGTGAAGGCCTATCACTCCAACCTATCACATAATTACCACACATGTAAAAACATCAACAATCTTTGCTTTAATTCCAGGAATCATTTTTCCAAGACATAGATCTCCTGCAAAATCATGGTATTGTAAGTATACTATAAATAAGTCCAGAGTCATTGTTAAGCATTTCTATTGTTTGCTCCAGGATGATCGCACAGTAAAGGTTACTGCAGAGTGAACCATTTCACGGGAACATTCAAAAAGTTGTAGAATTTGGGGGGATGAAATACATGTACGTCCACTTGATGGCATTGTTTTGATGAGCAAAAACCATACATTGATTAACAAATACAAGATGTGTGACCTTGTGATTCATTTCTTGATATTATTTGTTTTTAGAATGTGGCTGATATTAAGAAGTTAAAGTCTGCAGGAATTTGTACTATAAAAGTAAGTTAGATCATGGAATGCTGTTATTCAGTATTTTAAAATATCTAGGAAAATGGTTTTGAATGCTTTGATTCTGTTTTGGAATATCCCCTATTCATTTTGTTTTTAATTTCGATCGTTTTGACTAGCTTAGGTGAGGGTTTATCCAGAACCAAATTTTTGGGGGGGGGAATACAAATTGGGCACTTTTTCATGGAATGTTATTTGACTTCTTTGAGGGATGTGGCTTTTGGTGCTTCTTACATGTATTTGTAAAGAAGGGAAATAAAATATACCACCAAATTACCTTTCTCTCATTATTTGTCAAAAGAGGCTCTTTTAAGGGGAGGGGGCATTGTCCCTTATCCACCCTTGATTCAAGACAAGGAGGTGTATGCCAGAAAAACATACAATTTGATAAAATTTGAAAGGGTCTTGATATAACCCTCCCAAAAAACTAAATAATAAATGATGTAACTATCAAGTTGAGATTCCTGTTGACATCATATGTGCAGAAATAGCATTCACAGAAAAAGAATAAAATATAGCTACTGACCTGCTGCAAAAATTCTACTGCTAGGCAAGTTTATCTGTGCTAATTCTCTGCTCAGGGGATCCAGATGACAACCCGGAAGCGAATGTGTGAAATTAAAGGCATCTCTGAGGCCAAGATGGAAAAGATTAAAGAAGCTGCTGCCAAACTGGAGGCAAGTGGAAGAATTGCTTTGGACAATCATATTCAAAGTTACACTGATGGAAAACTTAATTATGTATACTCTGCTCAAGAAGAAGTTGGCAATCAATAATAATCCATGAATCCCCCTGGGACCTCAGAAGAGGGCTACTGGTATTTAGTTGTGAATCTACAAATGCTGGGGTGACTTCAGTGTTATAGAGGCTTTGCATGGTAGCCATCTTGCAGGGCAGTTCTGTCGTTCCACAGGGAAATCTCCTTAATTACTCTGTGGAACAAAAGCGCTGGCCTGCAAGATGGCAGCTATGCAAACCCTCTATTGTACTACTGGCAAAGGAAAAGTATTGCATAGGCAATGTAGCTATATGAAAGGAAGCCATTAGCAAAACAGTGCTGACCTAAAGTGTACTCCTGTGTACATGAATTCAGATTTACATTTATATCATCAGGCGCATGGATTCATAACAGCCCTAGAGTACAGCTCCAAACGCAAGAACTGTTTCCGCATCACAACAGGAAGCTCAGAACTTGAGTAAGACATTTTAAGACTTAATGGCTACAGATTTTCGTGTACTTTGCAATCCTTTTCAGACCCACTGAATTCTGGCAGAAAAACTCTAGGTCACGGGTGGTGAAATAAATGCACAACTATCTCTAGTCTACAGAGTTGAAGACAGATTTTCTGTTGAATGCTAAAGTTGCGTACACAAAGATAAGTTTCAATTTCAAAACTGCAAAATGAAAGACACAGCTTGTACCACAAAGAGAAAATGTTGAGTGCTAAAAAATTATAATTTCCAAGCAATATACAATTTCGTATTATGCAGGCAATGTGTCTCAAAATAAGACAAGTATCATGAATTAATTAAGTATGTTTACATTTTTCTTTTTCATGTAATTGTTATGAATAATTTTTGTATTTGGGACCCCAGTTGTTGCACTCTGCCTGTTTATTTTCAGCAAACTAATTGGAGGGGGCGTAGAGAGCATGGCCATCACTGAAGCTTTTGGAGGTTAGTCATCAATAATTTCATGACACTTTTGAATTACTGAGAAGCAGTGCTTCCTGGGTAAGTAGGTTTATCCGAATGAAATGTTTAGATAAATGTGCAAAGAAAATGTTCAATCACGATTGTATTCATTTGCATTTCCTTCATGGTTTGATTTAAATCTATACATGAAGGGCACAATGGATCACAGCATTTGAGAATATCTGTGTGTTTGTGTATTATTTTGTTTCTTCCAGAGTTCCGTACTGGCAAGACTCAGCTGTCACACACACTGTGCATTACAACACAGCTACCTGGAGCTAACAACTACCCTGGAGGAAAAGTAGTCTTCATCGACACTGAAAACACATTGTATCCAAACGTACATGATAGGGTTAAAATGTCAGTTTGCATTGCCAAGAGGCAATAGAAGAGGCAATTGAGTAGATGTTCTCATAGTCATTTGGGCACCGGTTGTTGGTTTGACGGAAGTTGAAGTTTTTCCAGTGAAATGTTCAAATACCACTGAGAACTTCATTGAAATAATATTCGGTGAAGGTAAAAAATTGTCACTTATGTGGAAATATCCTGACCAAACTGTAGGGTGTTCTGCTTTCACTTCCTCACATTTGCAGTCCCTTAATACTGAAATGGGACACTATTTTCCTGAGACATGAGATTTAAAAAGCGTTGTCATTTTTTTCCTTTCAATGTATTTATTCAGTCGGCCAGACAGATTGCGTGATATAGCTGACCGTTTCAACCTTGATCATGGAGCAATGCTGGATAATGTCTTGTATGCCAGGGCATATACAAGTGAGGAGATGGTAGCATACGTTTCCCTCGAGGAAACTCTCAACCATCCTTTGATGCCTCAGTAGATAGTAAAATACATTTAAAGGAATGTACAGAAATTGAAAGATTTTAAAAGTTTGCAAAAGGCATTTTACAGAGAAGTAAATAGCACATATCAACATCATGATGTTAGACCTACTTTTGGTTGATGATACCCGTCAGCAAACTTCTTACAACTTGTTTTTGCGCCATCACACAATTTAGGGGATTATTTTCCCTTTCAAAAGTTTTTGGGGCTTTTGTTTTGAGAGGTGATTTGGGGGGTAAAAGCTAGGACATTCTTTTTTCCTTTTTTCATTCTTTGAAGTACAGGTGAGCATCAGTTTGAACTTCTTGACTTTGCTGCGGCCAAGTTCCATGAAGAACCAGGTGTCTTCAAACTACTGGTGAGACTTCAATTCCTTTTGAGAATTTGTATGCTTTCTACATACTTCTCTCACAAGACAAATGAATTTTTTCTCATTAGTTGGAGGTTCATTTCTTCACTTGCACTTCTTCCATTGTAGATCATTGACTCCATCATGGCCCTGTTTAGAGTGGACTTTAGTGGCCGAGGGGAACTGGCCGACAGGCAGCAGAAACTGGCACAGATGCTGTCCAAGCTACAGAAGATATCTGAAGGTCAGTGGCTGGCAGTGATGGGTCAGTGGTCAGTGTGAGGGAAGAGGTGGGGGAAGGGATCATGGCGGAGGGAGGGGGAGAGCAGAGTCTCTCACCAATTAGTTGGATATCTGATATTGTCATCAAACACCGGGCAAGCTCAGGTTTTTGGTTTGGGCTCATTCGCGCCAAACCAATGATAACACATATTGAATACTGTAGACAGGTCTTGCCCAACAAAATGCTCCTGACAAGTCTCCTTGAGAAGTTTCTGGTACATTTTTAAATTTGGTTTTTATTTTTATGATATGGGTTTTTTTTTCAATTTAAAGCATTTGCTTCATTACATTTTATCTTGATAGCATAAAACATAGAATTTCACAAGATCACAAACGTTACCAGCCTGCAGCAGTCTTTGCTAATACTTGATACTTTGTGCAACTTTTGATATTTGCTATTAAAGGGATCTACACTCCCCAACTTTTGGTATTGATCTTTAAACTGGCTAAGAGCCTAATGCTGTCAATCTAGAACATGATGTCATTTGAATCAGAGATTTGCTGATCACATCTGAAATTTAATTTTCAGTTGTGACAGGTGAAGACAACTTTTTCAATTAGCTTGATTAATTCCGATATCAAGAGGACTAGTACATGTATATCCGTACACTTTTTCAATTTTTGTTTTCAATTTATTTTTTAATTGCTGCTACCAGAGTACAATATTGCTGTATTTGTGACCAATCAGATGACAGCAGATCCTGGTGCTACAATGAGGTAAATAACACTATAAGACAGGTTCCAAAAAGGGGATCAGAGAATGGCTAAATGATTTCCATGTTCATCTGAATTTTGTACCAAATGACTGACTTGAGCGATGTGTAATCCCATCAATAAGTTCACAGGTTATAAAGTGCAGCCAGCGAAAATTTCAAATCATTAATTAAAATATATCCATATATAAAGTTCTTTGAATCTTACTTTGGTGGGTCCATTTTCAACACGCTGAAATCCAGATTTTAACCAATGACACATTTAATGAGGTGTAATTTTCTTCTATGAGGTTTTACTTCTGTATTATTTCAAAATACGTAACTGAAGTCACCAAGGCCAAATTGTACAGGATTTTAATAATTGCATGGCACATTCATAGCTAAGTAAACTTCACTGAAATTCTCTGAAAAGGACAAAATTCAGCATAGGGGTTTGACTTCTCAATGACCTATGCACCCTTCTCACTTGTTCCAGTTTCCAAGCTGACCCCAAGAAGCCGATCGGAGGCCACATCTTGGCTCATGCCTCCACCACAAGGCTGAGTCTCAGGAAAGGACGTGGAGAGCTCAGGATTGCCAAGATATACGACAGGTAGGCAGGATATATACAGCAGGGTCATCAAGATATTGAAGAAATGTTCCAACAGACTCTAAAGCTTGGTGATGGTCTCAAGTCTAGGCCCAACTGCACTCCTCCCAAGACTTGACCCAAGACTTGTCAAGTCCAGGCTGATGGCACTGAAAAAATCCTTCAGCTTGGACCTTTATAAGTTTTGACACACATGACCTTTAAGTCTACTTTCATATTGTCTCTGAAGATTCCAATTTTAAGCAATTCTCCGTGTTTCAATTCAACATGGCAGACTCTGTAAAAGGTCATGGTTCGTAGCAGTCTAGACAGCTAATTTTGGGTGCTTTGCAGTACGTCTAGAAATAATGCATGTCTCACACAGGGATTTGCCTCATCATCTAACCATATGCAACCTTGCAATCTTAATATTCAATATTATTATTCTCCCTGTTGGCAGGAGACATATCCCCGTACTACGGTTTGGGTACTAGCGTGGTGACATTCATTCATTTATTCTTTCATTTCTTAAATCAATTACTTTTACATCAACTTGTACTGTGCCGTTTACCATTTTTCAGGGATGAGATTGACTAATGATAAAAATAGCTAAAAAACAGCTGAAAAAAGAAGCTGAACTTTGAAAATTTCATACACTTTTGTACACAGCCAGTGAGGGAAAAAAAGCTGAAATCCAAAACAAAAGAAGCTGAGATCAGCTGAAAAGTCTCATCCCTGATTTTTATGGAAACGGTGCATTATAAATTTTCAATTATTATTTCTTATTAATTCAAAGTTGACAAAAACAATCCTCATTTCAGTCCTGACATGCCTGAGAATGAAGCCACATTTGCCATCTCAGCTGGTGGTGTTGTTGATGCGAAGGAGTAAACGGCTTGCAAATATGGCAAGCTTTCCCACTTCTTCCAAAGGGGTTGGTTTTCCTTCAAACATGTTCGCATTTAATTGTTGAATTTTGGAACCAGTACTTTTTAAACTTTGAAGGGTAGTTTCATTAATTGGATGAGAGAGATTCCTGAGTATGATATGCAAGCAGTAAGCATTTCCTTCCAAAATTTGTTCAAATTAGGCATTCTTATTCAAACAACCTGTAAATAAAATAATCATAATATATACACATGTATTTTATTATCACATAATATAAAAAATCTCAATTTAGGCAGCTTTTTCAAACAGCAATCTTACCCAAACTGCTACGTACTTACTTTTTTAATACAAATGAATTCAAATTGATGGAAGCAGACTTTAGTTTCAGCGCACTATCCTGGACCAATAAATAAGCTTGTTGCTGCTGTCGGCAGAGTTAAACCACAGGGGCCTTGGACACTTGTAATGCAAAACGCACAGATAATCCAGCGGCCCATGATCTCTGATGTGTCGTACCTCCAGTCTGCAAGCACAACTGGTGCAGTGACACAAATATCAACTCTTCACGCCACCAAAGGAAATCGACAAATTGTTTCACAAGATGGTTCTTTAATAACATATGAACAACACATACAAAATTTGTGATTTTTAAAGACTGTCTTTGGAGCTAATGTCTAAGTCGTACTGCACCCTATAAATACCCCTGCATAATTCACAGAAAAACAGTTTGTAAATACCTCAGCCAGGTAATCTGTTCCTATTGGTAGAAACCTTGTACATTAGAAACCTTGTACATGTAATGAACGATTGATTCTAAAATGCTGATAAAAGTATCAACTGGTTTTAAACACTTTTCCAGTTTCATATGAAATTTTGACTCCTGTCAAATGTGGCCATATCAAAGAGTCAACATTTCACTTAACACTGATCAGTGGCTGATCCAAGAACTTTTTTCGAGGAGGGTTCAGGGCCCCCCCTTTTAATTGCAAACAGGCGGGCTCATAGGTAAAGCATTACTTTGTTACTGATGTATAAATAATAACCCTAACACTTGTGTTTTTTCGAATTACTATAATTATTTCACTGATTTATTCTTTTGGAGGGTGTCAGGGTGGGGGAGGGATCACCCCCCTAGGATCTACACCTGCTGGTGTGGCTGCGCTGTATGCCATGTCAACCAGTACATCCTGTGACCGATAGTTTTACTGCATGAAGCACACACCACATGACTAGAGGGATGTTTCACACAACAGGATGCAAGATTGATCATTCTTATTTGCTTGGACTGTCACCAAACATGAATGGAATCAAAGAGCGATTGAGCTGTTTTTATGCAAGTAAATCTCTCTATTACACTCTTATTCCCTTAACAAGAAGCGCTGGTCTTAAATGTCAAAATAAAAATTCTGCGTATTATGTGTCCTAGAATTTAAAAAGGCTTAGGACATACAAGTACATGCAATTCTAATATTACCTTTGGCTCAACTTCCATGGGTATATATTTGGGAACAAAGACATTTGTTCGTTTCTGAGCAAACTTTTTACATCTGTTTTTTGGCATTTAATTATTGCAAGGTCAACAGCACTTCACAGTGGAAGGCATGCTTGAATAAATGTGCTGCAGAACATTTTCAATGCACGGTAGCAAACAATGTGATAACCTAAGGCCAAACAAAAAAATAGCTGTGTTTCTGGTCACCCAACCCAACCTACAATTTTGTGTATATCGTCCTGTACATTGTATTGTTTTAATTTTTTATTTGCATGAGATGGACAGCTCTTGTGTTACTGTATTTCAACAACCAGCTGCTTTACTCCTCAATCACAGTGCTGATACATAATATTGACATGCACATGTACAGCATTAATCTTAGTACGTGATACAAATATATGCCCCCCCCCAAAAAAAATCATCTTACCCTAATTATTTGGGCTATAAAAATTTAGAGTAACAAAAATTCTACCCAACCAACCACCCTAATTTATTTTCCAGTGTAATAGGAAACACAAGTATTTTTTTGTTTGGCCTAATATTATTAATTACATTTTTTAACAAGAGCTGCTAAATCCAAATTACAAAAAAGAATCTGAACTCTTGTACTGCTCCATGACTTCCTCTAAAACCTTTGTGATCCTCTGCCAAAATAAGATTAATTACAAACCAATCAACATTCTTTCCAGCTTATTATACTTGCAAGACTTATTTATAATTCAAAAACATTCAACGATGTACTTTGAAAACTACAAACATATTTCAAAATGAATTTCAACATCATCAAAAACATTCTTTTAAAGTTTTTGTCCTTTTTTTACTTGCACAAAGCACAACCCTTTTACATATATCGACAAATTATATCCTTTATTTACATTGCTAACTGAGTAAATCTCGGTAAATTCTAGTATAGATTTTCTCTCCATTTTAAATTAACATGCCTAGCTTCATGAAAAGTAATATTCTCTTTTTTATTTGGGAAAGAATCACCTTTTGATTACATTAATATTTCAAAATGTAACCCATATCTTATTTCAGATTTGCCTGCCTTTCAAATGGTTGTTATTGTTACCACATGCATGGGCTTCATGTGGAAAACAAACTCAGACTTTGCTTTCATTTCAGGACCATAAGTCCATACATAGCACCACTAGATTACTGTCAGGGGTTGCGCTTGGAGAAGCTGGGAGAAGTCCAAATAAATACCTCAGACTAATAACCCAAATATGCAGTGGACTGTCCATAAATATTGCCAATTATCAGATAAACAGCTTCTTTGATAAACCAAAGCAACAAATTCAAGTCACAATGATACAACAGAGCTCTTCTGCAAAATTGAGAAATGCTGTCAGATTTCTCTTTCTGCGCGGTTCAATTCTGTACATGTGTTGTACATATGAATTATGCACTTTTATCAGAACAGTTGTCCTGTTAAGTCAATCATAAGACCAGAGTAAAACCAACGTAAGACCTCCAGTCTCAATCAGTCACAAGCAACTCAAACGAACAACATAACATTATGTTATTATTCACAGTTACATGTGACTGATAATGGGCCTGACCCTTTGATGGTCTCGACTACAATGTCTTGACATGGTCTCGATGGTCTTGACTCTTATACATCCCCTGTAAACTTCAGGATGTTCAGGGGCACTGGATTTGTTGCACAAACACAAAAAAAGAGGTTTTAATAAGGTAAATCACCCCTAACCCAAAATCCCACCTTGATCTATTAGTAAAGGGTAAAACTGGAAGATGACATACACGTACTATGAAGCTAACGCATAGATAAATTCTACCCTCATAGAGCATATGATTTTCAACTATACATGTTCAAAGTAGTGAAAGGAACTGGCCAGACCATTTAAATAGGTAGTTCCTTGTTATGATAACTGCAACAATGTAAGGCAAGCATCATTCTCAATATTAATGTTGTGCAACAACAACTAAAGTATCTCCATCTTGGATAGCAGCAAAGGACCATTAGATATGGTCAATGAGCCACAAAAATTCAGATGGTATTTCTACAAAATGCCTGCAAGCTTTCAAAACCCATATTCAATTGCGCAGTTTCCTTGTAATTATTTTGCAGTCTTTTTTTGCAAAAAAAAAGTGGTGTTTGTTAGCTTGAAATATGAAAAAAAAAATTTAATGTAAAAATGACCTCTTCTAGCAAGGTATGCTTACAAATACAGTGTTCTTTGATAATGAACCAAAACTGGTCTGTATTTAAAAAGAAAGAAAGAAACGAGCCAATTTGATTCTCAAAAGTGATTTCAGGGACTTTAGCAATTCAATGAACAACTTGGCCGGTACAGTTTCCTATAGGGTCTTCATTAAATTCAGATTTCAGTCATATTTTTTTTTCATTTTGGGGATTTTTTGCACCTTTTCTCATTCCACAGAGGCTAAGTTATAAATACACAGACTACAAATTATTCAGCTACAACAAATTATTATTTGTTGAGGCTGAACATGGAAAATCACCAAAGGCAGAATTAAATGTATTTCAACCCAAACAAAGGCACCTTTAGAAACAAATATTTGTTCTTTTATATAAAGTCAAGTCACTACACAAATCTCTATCATACTTCCTATAACTTCCCAACAGCACATCAATCTCTCTAGACTTTGGCTGACTGCTTTAATTACATTATATAAATGTTAAAATGAAACTATACTTGTGGCCTACAATGAAACAAAATTAAATAACTTTACACATTCTTAAAACAAATCAATGTACTGGTCATTTGTTCTAGGGGAATGCCCTGTATCTATCATCACATCCAAGCTTGCACAATTCACAGATACCATTGCAGGCCATGGCTTGCTACCCTGTGTATGTACATTCTTTCAACACACTGTTTACTATGAGGACCTTTATCATGATGCTGCCATGTTTGTCCTGCCCCCCCCCCTTTAACACATAACAAAAGTAACACCTTGATAAAAGGGAAAAGACTATTTTTTTCTTTCAGCCTCATTTTGGTTGCGGGTACACCCTCCTATTTAGGCCAGAAATACATCCGCCGAGCTCATTAATAAAAGTTATACACTCAAAATAGTCTATATTAGAGGGTCCTGAGAGCCATGGAACAGAGGAATTGAAGAAATATGAGACTGAACCTCTGGGCCAGACTTCCAATTCTGAGCAATTTGAATGCAATCGGGTCCGAAAGTGGCACTGTTTGAGCCATTTTGCAGGTAGATGGTTTTTCAAATTGGCTACTTTTCTGGACAGGGACATTTTGTGCATTTTAAGGGTGGTCTGCTTTGGTAAAAATTTCTCAAAAATTTATTGGTCAACCCCCCAAAAATTGAAAGGAAAATGAAAGAGGACTTCTGGAACATCATTTTTCTGTGCAGCCTGAACACCTGTGAGAGTTGTGTTTTTTAAATATTTGTGAAATATGGGGATTTATTTCAAGTGGTGCACCCTTACATTACTTTTATAGGTAGAAGAAATAAGATGGCTGCCCCACGATAAAGCTCTATGGATTACTCTGCACATGATTACTTATGGTCCTATGGTTAAGGACTCTGTGCTAACGAGCTTTGTGCAAATTCTCCATATTTTTCCATTTGACTTGGAATGGTGGTTGTATGCGTTATGTGCTTAAGTTACACCTTAACTAAGTGCCATTATACCTGGGCTCAGGGCAAAGCACCGCACCAGCACCGGTGCAACTTGTGACTAGACACAAAATAAACCCCATCTAAATATGTAATAGCTAATACTGATGCCAGTGCCTATCAATAGTCTCGACTATTGTCTACTTCTTGCTATTGACCACTAGTATCATGTTGATGCTCTTGACAGGTGCAGACAGTACACATCGACACGTCTTATGGATTGTCTTTACTTTTCTCTTATATCTTAGCAAATGTTAACGGCAGAACTCATCCTAGCTTTTTGGTATTATTTTTTCTACTTAAATGCACAAAGCAGTGTACAGAAATTGAGTTTCGTCTAAATAAATGCCCAAAGTTTATATGCACCTTGAATATAAACCACACACATACAAAATATACTCAAAATACCTCTCAGGAAATCTTTCAGGAAGAACTATTTGGATGCGTGGCATTCACTTATTTACATTCACTATTTATATATTTACATTCCCACTTAACAGTCACTGTCGTATCTACCTTCAGTGATTTTTAAAAGGTTTCATTTCAGTAATACTGTACATATATACAGGATTCGAAACCAATTTTATTGGCCTTTTGTTTGTAATTAAACAGAAGTGTGTTTCACAAATTCATTCTGCACAGTGACACATAATTCTAGAGAGAAAAAATGCCTTCGTATGATTCACAAGATACCTTTGAAAAACTCTGCAGTGATGCAGATTTTCCAAGAAGCAATCATCACCGGGGCTGCCACTTCGTGTTCCCGAGGTTAACTACAAATTGACATACCTTGAGGGGATACATTGCCTTGCAAGCTTGGCTATCGTCGATCTAACGTGCCGTGCACTCGGAAGCGGTACAGGCAGGTGTATTCCAAGTTGCCATGGTTACTGTGGATTTTGAGCTCCACGACCGGTATGGGCTCAACATCACTTTTCTGTACCATTTGCAGGGAAACAGAAAAAAAAGGAACACTGACGTCATTGTGATTAAAAACAAATCACACCAGAGTGTTTTAAGATGTTCACTACCATGCACAGGGTCCACGGGTCATGGGGTGGGAGGGTTCAACCTCCAACTACATTAGGTTATGGAGTGTTATTTGGATGAGGCAAATCATCTTAATTTCCAAGAAAACTGACTTGGACTTGGATGGATGTTTCTTCGGAACAACAGTTGTTCTTTCTTCCCCCTTCCCTTTTGTTGTACTTAATTGCATCCCAAACCTTGTTGACAATTTCAAGAGCACCTGATTCACTGCACAACTCACAGGATATCTTTAACAAAAGTTTGTAAGCTGTTGAAAGCACACCTTCGTTATTCCTTTACAAGATACAGGTCTCTCAGAATAGAAACTGAAAAGTCAAAAATATTTTGCAACTGTTTTGAAAACCTCCTCTTCTCTGGTTGGTTCCCCAGAGTACTCCACCATCTCACTTCAACCTTTGAACTGTCCTCTCCTGTTTGACTCCCTTGTTTCTTGGACGCCCAGTGGTAATGACACTGACTCACAACAGCCCAACGTTACCTCAATAGGGAAGAACTGCAGCGGTGAACCGTCTTGGTCATAGATGTACTCCCCAAGCAGCACGCCTTCGGTATCTTCCTCATCTTGCAGACCCTGAGATCCATCCAGTGAAAAGACACTTTAAATGCGCTTCAGAAATTCCTTCTACAATGGAATAATGGGATTAATTGTAGGACCTCTGCACTAGGTTTCCTCTACAGCATCTTTCAGGTATTCTGGGAATCAACCAAAACACCACAACATTCTTTTTCCATTGGCAGACTCTTCGTTTTTGAACAGGATAATTGGGAGACAAAGTGACAAATGCTGTGGGCGATCCCATCACAAGACCAGTCACAAGTAACAGGGAAAACACTGATAAAGGAACACTTTGGTTGTAGTTCATTTGAACACACTGTAACAACTCGGAATGGAGGACTCGTGTTTTAGTCTCATGATGGTCTTAAAAGGCCATGGCAACAACGCTGGCGTGATGCCTGCAGTTCGCAAGGTTTTTTTCCTGAGGAAACCCATCTGTCCCAAATGTTAGCTTACCCAGACACTGAATTCCTTGGGCGCACTCTCTATTGTTCCGGTCGGCGAGAGCGACTTGGGAATGTGCTCCATGGAGAAGGCACTGGGTTTGATGATCCCAGCCAGCTGGATGACCATGTAGCCATGGGTACCCTTAAAGGCCCAACAGTTGCCAGGCTGGACATCAGGCTGCAGGCAGGGCCAAGGAAAGTAAATAGTCCAATTATGAGAAAGACTTCTTGATTCCCGATAGAATACAGGGCATATTGTGACGGGACATTACAGGTAAAGCTTCGAGCGTTGGAAAGAAAAATCCATTTATATAACAGGTTTTGCCCTTACCCAACGTATATTAATAAGCACTGTATGCTCAGTGCTTGTCCGTGAGCTTGCGAAAAAAACCT
>NW_019091432.1:1031799-1057662 GCF_001949145.1 Acanthaster planci
TCGGCATCTCCCAACGCAAAAAAAATACATCTTGAAAGAAAAATCCAAATTTGAAAGTGGCCTGTTTCATTCATTATTTAATTTTTCCAGGCTTTTAGCTGTACCCACCCAATAAGATCATATTCCAACCCAGCAACACATCTGTGACTGTGTGTGGAAACCTCTCCAGAATTATACCAGTGTATTAGTACTCTAAAGGCTACTCTGAGTAATTATAATCATAACCTCACGATACCTGTATGACTGTGCGTGGCGAGTTGGCCATGTACCAGAGCGGAATACCAAATATGCTGAGTAACGCCGTCTTTGAGTAGTGAGTCTCTGAGCACCGAGTGCTGATAACACTCCCTCCAGCTGACTCCAGTGCGTAGTCCACCATGCCAGTCTTGTCGGCGCTGTACATGTTCAAGGCACTCAGAACAATGTGCCTCACTGCCTGCGTATCCAATTAAAAACATCAGGCACTTGACAACAGGACCGTCAACAACTGTCATACCTCTGTCTTGGATACTGTCCATTTATTGGCCCAGAACGATCACATGACATCTCATTCTACCGACAGTACGTGCACGCACACACGCGACAGAAGAGCTTTGGGAAGTTCGAGAGCGGTCCTTTAGTCAGTTTTGCATGGTACCCATGATACGTTTTGTACATAGGCTACCAGGGAATTCTGTCAATGATTGCACTCACATAACAGACTCGTTCCTGTCTCCGCATCGTATAAGGTAATGCGGGGTCCACTAACCGGACTATATAGATGTACTCACTGGTACCCCCACTAGTTTCACATTAAGGTTTACGCACTTAAAAAAGTGAGGGAACAATGCATTTGCAGACAATATTGTTTACGCCTGTTACGTTAATTGTCCAGTTTGACTGTAGGCCTATCATCTTCTGAAATTCAGAGCTCGTTTCTTTGGATAAAGTCCTTAAGACAGAAGTATGAAAAACAATTGTTGACCTCTGTGGTGTGGGATACGATGTTTAGAACACATAGCGCCCCGAGGCCAAGTCGAGGGCACTATGCGTGCCTGAGGGTGTTCAAAATGTCATATCCTACACCACAGCGGTCAACAATTGTTCATTGTCACCCAAAGACACAGGAATATCACCCCCAAGTCCTTCGATATCCAAAGGTGTAGAACAAAAACAGTGTATTAACCCAAAAGTATTAAAGATATCTCCCTAGGAACAGAGCCAAAACCTCTACATGTACAAATAGTTTTTCCCAAGCAAAATGTCCTTGTGGAGGATGACGCCCAAGGTGTGCTTTCCTCCCTCTTCGAGCCTGCTTTCTCTCAAGGTGAACCTAAAATATGCTGTTTCCCTTCCAAATTCCATTACCCTGGATATCTTTAGCCTGGTACAGTAATGAGGAATTTCCACACACTCAAAAGAATAGAGTAGGCAAACAGGCAGAAAAAGAGACCATACAGTAGCTCACTGAATGAGCAGGGCACCCCAGCAGTAAGTTCACATATTGACGTTTACCTCTTCGTCCATGTTTCCGGAGGTGCTGAGGTTGACAGTGCCAGTCGATGAGCCTTGGCTCCCACCAAACCAAGCTGAATTCCACCAGCCCTGAAACACAAGTGTAACCACTTTCCATTTCCAAAGTGTTTCCCTTTCGTTGGACCTTTGAATTTTGAAAGCAAATTGACAGTAGCTGTTCGCCGAAATTTGGGCAAACTCAGACTATTCTTCGGACAAAGATATAAAGCTTATCTCATTGTGACCGAAATTGATCATTATCACAGAGAAGACTTCACTAGGCTTACCAGTAGCCCTGTCTTGTTCTTGCAACATTTATAGACATCCACCTGCAGCCTGGTAATGTTGGCCTTGGCTTCTTTCATATCATCCTGTATGCTGGCTCCAAGAACACCCAGACCAGCACTAAGAAAAGAAAAAAACCCAATCAGTTCATTTCCATCAGGAAGTTTCTTAATGGGCCAAATCACATTGGCAGTAATTTGATGTTTTTGTGCTCAAACAAATTAAACTGAAAGACTGGAAACGAGAAGTTCACTTGACTCTGGGCAGTGAAAGCACAACATGTAGTTCCTTTCTGTAGAAAAATCACTGATGTGCATTGTGCACTGTGTATGACCTAGGCAATGACAGACTTTGCATAACTTTGATTCTTGAACGTACACTATATGGCATCTTCACTAGTTCCTAAAGAGAGCCTACGGGAATCCAACTCACCCTGCGCTGTGCAGAGCATTTTGTCGCATCATGTCCTCCTTAAGGCTGTTGATGTCTCCTTGGAGTCTCTGGAACCTGATGTCCTGGCCAGCTCCAACCCCTGAAGCCTTCATCCCCGCCAGAGTGGACTCCACTGCAGTGACTCGATCCAGTAATGCAGCCACAACACTTGTTGATTCTCCTTCCGCTCCTTGGAGATACAACATACCCAACAGGCTATCTGTGTCCGATTTGACTGCAGCTAGTTCTCGCTGTAATGTGACAACAGCCTCATTTGAGCTGGTGGATTCCCTCATGGCGCCGTCTGCGAGGAACGCTGCCAGATTCTTGTCATTATCTTGGACCATCGAGGTCAGGGCACTAATCCTGGAGTCCAGGAGCGAGAGATTCATTGGTCGGTGATCAGCATCGTAGAGTATTGCCTCGAGCTGCGTGATGGTAGCCTGCATCTTGGCTAGATCAGCTGTAAGGGTGGTGTACGATGCAGCCTCACCCACGTACGTGTTGCTCATCTCAGTCAGCTGGGCTTGCATAGTTTCAATTTGCAATCTGACATCACTAATTCGTGACTTCAAAGCCTCAACGTCACCTGTTGATGCATAGACACTCTGAGCTGCTGCAAGTTTACTGACTGTCATTTTTATGTTTGTCATTTCAATCTCCAAGTCTTCCAGCTGCTTGCGAGTTGCAAACGTCCCAAGCCTGTCCTGTCCTTGTTGCAAGTAAACAACTGTTGAATTGAGAGCAACCACGGCAGCTTTTTGATCTTCAATAGCTCGATTTACCTCACTGACACTATTGCGCAGATCCGAAATGCTGCTTGTGAACGTGCGAGTCATCTGCATTTGAGTGGTGTCGAAATAGTTGATCTGGGATTTGGCTGATGTTAGAGATTCTTTTAAGCTGTTCACCTCAGTGAGGAGATCCCTGTCTCCTTCAAGAGGCTGGCTTAGCCTTCCTGCTCCCAGATCCTCTGCTAGCTGCTTAACCATCAAGTCAGATTTGGCATTTAGCTTCTCCATGTCATGCCTAAGATCTTGAAAAGTTGCCCCTGCTTGCGATCTGTGCTCCTCGTGCCTCATTCCTATGTCCTCCAATTGCTTCCTTAGTTGTGTTAACTGTAAATTCAGTGAATCAACGTCTATTGCGAAGACATTTAACTGCTCTTCTGCCTTTGAGATGCTTACACGCAGCCCCTCCAATCCATTTGTGGCTGCCGTTCCGGATGCAGTACCCTGTAATGTCAAGAAGTTAGCCTGCAATGAATTAAAGTCTGATTCTAATTTGGCAAGTTTAGCATTCAGCTGCTTGAATTCGGATATCAGTGTTCCGACTTGCTGGCTTTCAAGATCACCGAGTGATGCATGTACATGTTTTATGTCTTTCTGCATTCCATCGAGCGAACCACTGAGTGTCTGGTATTTGCTCTGTAACTCTTTAAGTGAGTCCAAAGTCTTTTCACGAGAAGATGCGAAATCGTTCCTCAGAAGCTGAAGTGATAAATCTACGGCCTCTGTTTTCTCTATCTTCTCTTGCTTAGCAAGGAGGTCCCCAAACTTGGACCTCAAAGTATGGACCTCAGTCTTAACATCTGAGAATCCCAACTCAAAGGAGTTGACCCGCTCCACAAGCTGTTCCAGCTTGGCGTTACTCTGACGCTCATCTGATTTCAGCTGCTCTATGTCGTTGAGTAACCCCTTGAGTTTGGTTTCCAGGAAGGTGACATTTACGGCCAATCTCTCCTCCCAGGAGAGCACGGTGGCATGGAGGGAATGCAGTTCCCTGCGTGCATCCTTGCCCTCCTGCTGGGCTTTGTTCATTTCCAGCACCTGCTGCTCGCGGAAGCTCTCCAGCTCTGTCTGCAGACTTGCCACCTCCTTGCCATGAGTCTGCAGGTCGCTGCTCAGTCCCGCAAAGATCGCTGATCTCTCCAGCCCATCCCTCTCTGAGTCGCGCTCGCCTTGCAGTTGACTGAGCTGCAGATTGCGTAGCTGACCCTTGACTCTGGTCAGCTGACCTTCCATTGTGTTGAGGTAGAGGAGTGTGCGGTCATTTGGCCGGTCTTGTGAAGCCATCAGGAGGCCAATCTGGTCTTGAAGATTCTTAATTTGGACTTCCTGATCAATCCTTAATTGTTGCATCTGAACAACAAACAGACAGACCAAGCAATTAAATTTATACACAGATAAAAACTTTGTCTCATCTCCAGCTAAAAGTTTCTGTATGACATGAGAGATTTGAATGACCCAAGAAGTGTACCAGGGACCAGTAGACTGTCAATCCATCAAGAATATGAACCGACCCAATAACTTTATTTGTTCCAGCACTTGGCTGCAACAACTAACTGCTCCCAATAACAATTCGTACTGTAACAGCCTAACATCTATACATGTTAAATGACCCAAATTCAAAATATGATTTGTGGCTATATCAGAGTTTATCCCATTAGCCCTCCTATGCTGAAGAGCACAGCTGTGTCATGTTGTGCACTGCACCAACTCTCCCTCACAGGAATATCAGATTGCTGCCCAACAACTGTGCTTCACTGTTTCATCTGCTTAATTGTGCAATAAACCAAATGCAGTGAAGAGGACTGCACAAAAGACTCTGGGTCATTTTGTGTTGGCAACCTTCTGTGTACACACTGAACCTGTGCATGTTTGTGTTCCATATAGAAAAAACATACAAAAGAGAGTGACTGTGGGCACTCGTGCATATTTGTGCTGTAAAACCAAAGGAGGGTTAACACTCTGTATAACCGACAGACTGTAAAGTTGCGACAAGAAAAATCAGAATAACAATCCAATTCATCTTTGAGGAAATCTACAAAACTTTAGGAAATGTGGACTGAAATGAAAGTGTTGAACACGAGAACACAGGAAAAGAACAACCCTTACAAATACTGTAGTTAAAATTGAAATGTCCACCGCTGAAACAAACTTTTGAACGTTGACAGGGGAAGATCTGTTCACTCACATTCAAAATCAGCTGTTTCTGTGACATGACCTCTGACTGTAGGTCCTTCAGTTGACCCTTGACTACGGCCCCTATCAAAGCCAAAAGGTCATCCTGTTTAAGGCACTGCAGGCAGCCACTGCCAGCAATGAAGGCAGCCGTGGACCCATCCCCATCAGCCTCCGAGGTGCTTCCCATCTTGCCTAGGAGCAGACCCAGCTGTTCCTCCACAGGGTGAAGAGGGGAGTCGGTCTGGAAAACAGCAGGGAGGAGTAAAGAGACGATCACCTCATTTCTAAATCTTGTCCATCAGAATCTGCATACATTACATTACAAAGTATTCCTTAACAAGAGAATCCAGAAAGCTATTGATTATTAAGACATTTAAGCCCTAAATAACAGGCTGGGCAGTTTTGAGTGGTTCAGTGACAAACTGACCAAAAGTTTAGACTCGTGGTACTTTAAGCAATATCAATCTGAGACACTTTACTTAATTCAAACTAACCTTTGTCTCATTCCTTGATACTGCAGCCAGTAAGAAAGGCGCTGCAGCCAACAACAAATAAGAAGCTGTAACAGATGGATTAACAAATTCCAGATTAATTATGAATGCTGGCTTCTGCTCTTTACTCAGGGAATTTTGAAACGTCTCATTTTTATAAGCACCGTTTATCTAACACTGTCCTGGAGCCAAAGAAAAGACTTGTTTTTCAAGCTTACTTCAGGTGGGTACATAACAAATCCATAATTACTAGTTCAGGTATACAGGAAAGACTCGCAAATAGGCTGGCATGCACTACATGCTGGGAAATTTCATGAGCTTTGCAGGGTTATGAAACCGGAATCTATGTCCAATAGGATGTAGCAGAATAACATCAACACCAAAGATGACCCGTCTTTGGAGTGGTTATGCATTGTGACTTCTAAAGTTGTAACAAAAAAAGAAGCTCTCCAATTTGGACTGCAACCTTCTGAAGTAAGACAGAACTGATAAAAAGGAGGAGAGATGTCTAAAATGGAAGGGAAACCTGCAGGTGTAAATGCAGCGTATGCATGCTGACAACAAATGCCAACTAATTGAAAAAAAACCAATGCAAAAACTTAGCAGTGGGGTGGGTTGCACCACAGATGTGTCCTCCTCTGAATCTGCTATCTGTCAGAACCCAAGAAATGAACAAGTCAGAACTCAAGGAAGAAATGTGATGCCTGTGATACAACTCGGACTCACATGCTAGCGTTCCCAGCAGCAGAAAGAGACACAAGCAGCAGGATCGTCGCTTTCGCTCCTTCTCTCGCAGCATCACGGGCGTCATGGCTGCCGCCGCTGCTGCGCTACCTGCTTGACTGACTGACCCGAGGCCTAATAAAGAGGCTAAACCTCCTAGCAGCCCTAAAGTTGTCCTCCTGTTAAAAAAAAAGAGAGAGAGTGATGTGTTGACATACACAAATGCACCGCCAAGCTTATGCCTCAACTCATGACATTAATTTGTCATCACAAAAACCATCTCCACTGGGAAAACCACCATCTTTGTTTTGATCTTTGCCTCGACCCAGACGCAAGCACACGTCAAGGCAAACGCAGTATGCCCCTTCAGCTTTGCAAGCGAGGCATAAAAAATCAATGACCTTTCGCGATCCATCTGTTTAAGCGAGTCACATTTCGCACTGACCCATACAGATAAGAACCAGTACGCTTCTTACCTTCATCAAAGGTAAATATATCGTGAAATCATCTTGCCGATTTATAAATAAACTAGAAAACAATCCCAGTATCTTACTTGGTGAAGATGAGCCACCAGACGTCTACACACATGAGATATGTCACACAGCGATACACTGCTATGCTAGTCAGCTGTACCAGGTTGGAACACGCGTAAGCTGTTAGAGGGATGAAAGAATGGGGAGAAATACAGTGACAGCCAAGCCTGCTGTATAAAGTAGGCAGCCCTTCATAGTCCTGTTGTAAAACTGAACTTACATGTACACCCAGATGCATTGGTCAGATTTAAACCTACTTCAGATTTCATTGATCTTATATATACCCTAGGGGGTTAGGATAAAGTCATGGCAACTCTTTCGTTTCAAATAATGCATGTACATTCATTAAAACGCTCCACCTAAATGCTGGCCTAAACACTAATTAAAGGCTAGGCACTGCTTGCGCAATTGCAATTCTGACATGATCTAGACATGCTCATCTCATGCACGGGTGTATGACTTCAATACACTTCCCAGGGAAATGAATAAACATCACTAGCGGTAACAGAGACTTTCAGGTTGACAGCTAAAGACAACAGGCCCCAAAATTAAAGAGCCCATTTTTGGCCATAAAAGTAGGATTTATCCTCACTTCAGCACAGTTGAGTTAAACCAACAGAAATGTGCTTCAAGCCGTGTGCATTTTAACAGGGAAAACAGCAGTAAAACAGTATACAATGTTTTTGCCTAGAACCGTGCTAAGACGTGACAACGGTCTTATTTAAGTGTTACCTATTCTAGAGGACACAGAACTTGTCAATGCAGTGCTTGCTGAGGTTTCAGTGGACGAGCCGTAGACAGCCCTGGCAAGAAATGTATAGGAGGTGTAGGTCACGGTGGTGATGACTGATACCAAGGAGGTCACGACGGTGACGATGAAGGACAGGGGGAAGAACAGGGTGGAAGAAGACTGGGTGTGGTGGGAGTGGTCAACGGTGCCCCACCGGCCTGACGTTCTGTACCTCAGGCCTGAAGTCACTGCTGAGCTGGATTCAGTATCTTGATGAAAAATACAATGCTAACTTGTTAGGGAATATGAATTTTACACGATAACTATTTGATAACTATCACTAGTAACCCTATCACTATTAAGGGTGTATGTAAAATCGTATTGAAATTGGAGGATTTGGGACTGTTAGTGTTAAAACAGCGATTTTTTTCACTATTCGTTCATACATATGGTATTTGCCCAGCATACAATGAACCAATGCGGGCAATTCAGTTTTAGTCACAAAATAGAGCATGGATGTCTAGTCTGAAATCTTTACCTGATATTTCACTTTCCTCATTGGCATCGAGCCCTGCAAAGACAATAATGATGTAGACACGGGAGTGAGTGGCCACTTAAAACTAAAGCTGACAACATCTAGCAACAAGCTGAAATGTAAAAAGTTCCTATACTTTTGTACAGACCAGGTATACAAAAAAGCCGATGTTTAGGGTCAACATCTCAACAAAAAAAGCTGAAATCAGCTAAACAGCTGAATTCTCACACCCCTATGTAAACAAGAAAAGTAAGATCCATATTTAATGAAAATGCAAACTTAATCTTGATATAAACACTCAGTCTACGGCACTGCAACAAACTTTACACTTGTTTAGGTTTCTTCCATAATTTTGTTCTAAATTAAGTACTCCTTTGATTGATGAAATCCCACTCGCTATGTCATGTTAAAGATTGACTGAGATCTTCAGAAAGAGGGATGCGGTGCTCTGCAATATCTGCTTTCGCAGTGAGGCATTTAAAGACAATAACAAGTCTTCTTACCATACATATGATTGATTGAGTGCTCCCTCTGAACCTGATACGTTCCTCCCCGTGCCGTTGCGCCCGACCCTCGCATCACACGGGACGACGATGCCATCTGCGATGCTGATGACGCCACGGTCGATGCGGAGGACGGCCAGACTGAGTCTGCACTTGAAGTGGCTTCATCCTCCTCAAAGCGACTGCTGGAAGAAGCTGTCTGCATGTTGGTGGTGCTGTGGCTTTCATTATGGCTCACTTGAAGCGAGGAAAGGGTCTGCGACTGGTTCACTCTACAAACAACACAATTCTTTCACTAAGTCACAATCCTGAAACTTGGAAATTCCCGGATCCTCTGAAATCCCTAACTGTGCAGGAAACCAATGGCATATCATCAAGTGTATATTAAGTAAAAGTGGTTGTACTCCAAACTCTGGTTTCTAGCAAGGTTCTCTCATTTTCCAAGAGATGTCAAATGATCCAGAGGTGATTCCTTGTCAAAAAATGGTGAAGCTGTTTACTGATTTCATTGTTATTCTTAATTTAAGATAAAAGTACATGTATTTTGAAACAAAGACAGAAATTGTTAGCACTATTACATTCAATTCCAATTTTTTTTGGGGGGGGAACACTTCTATCTTTGTGAATTATGACTAAAGATAAGGACACAAACAGTGTGACTGAATTTCCACCCTTCTGGAGAATTGCCCCAAGGAAGTTTGGTCATCCGTTTTCAAACAGCTGGTGGTGACAACTGGGGAGAAAATTATTCTGCAAGGTAAAAACGTCCTATCAACTTCTCTTTTGTGACAACAATCCACGTGGGCAGGGATGTTGGGATTTTCAGTGAGCCAGTCAAGTATTTCAAAAAGGCAAGGCCAATTAAGAACAAAGCACACAGGTGAGTTGACAGATGGCCGCGCTAATAGGGTAAGACCTTACGTGCACGTATGACTATTCCTGAACGACCTCAGGTGCACATCATTTTGGGCATGTTCTGTTGGAATACTGAGCTGACAGACTGCTTCCACCTTCGTGGTTTTTACCTTGATTCATAAGAGGACTCATGCACGCCGTACTTCTTGGCCAGTCGGCTACTGCGTCTGTTGGGGCTCGCTGACACCTCTCGCTGGAGCTCTCGACGTCTGGATGCCAAGCTGGCATCTCGAACAAAAGAATCGC
Organism: Acanthaster planci; assembly: GCF_001949145.1. The sequence continues at coordinate 1,041,653 of NW_019091432.1, forward strand.
GGGACACCCGAGACATAATGGGAATCTCGTAGCTGTACAAGCCGTTGGAAGTATAGCTTGCACTGCCGGTTACAAGGGAAAAAAGAATTTAAACTTGCCATGCACTGCATGTTACATCCATTCAATAAAAATGAGATAACATGACGCATGCAGTAATATTTTGGTAGAAATTATCAAAATGAAATACGGTAGCAAGCAGGTATGTGGGACGGAAAATTTGTTTGTTTTTTTATTTTTGAAACAGGGTAAAATTTTATATGTGACTTAATTCTCCATCACAAAACTCTGATATATATCCACACTAATAGGGATGCGCAGAATAATTGAATACATGAATATTTGCTTGATTGCCATGTATATTTATTTCCAACACTGAATATTGGGAGCTTAAAATCGGGGAAATAAAAAAATATTAACCCTAACAGTCCTCGATCCTTCACCTGTTGGAGGACTGAGGGCTGTTAGGGTTAAATAAACAAAACTGCATTCTATAAGCATATTTCAAGGTGTTGCAAGCAAAATGTGAATGTTTCTGCTTTTGCATATTCAATTAAATGGATGGACAAATATTTGCATATTTGAATAATCACCCCATACACTAAAGCCTGCCGGTATGTACATGTATTTTAGTTTAGGAGTCATCACTAGAAACAAATTTGCATTTCTACAAAATAAAAACTGAAAAAAATTGCACTTCATTTCTCTCATCAATATGACTCTATAACCAACCAACGGTACATACCTTCTGGCATATGTGTAGTCTGTTTTCTCCCTGCACAAAGCAAAAAGAGCCCAAATCTACATTTTATCAGAAATTTACAACACTAGACAAAACAGTTCTGGCCGGTCCAAATTCTGTTATGGGCCCAAGGATCATACCAGGAGCTTTCCGTAACTGAATTGGACGCCTATCATGTTAATGAAATACTGTTCACTTTCATTGCATTTTTACAGCTCATAAATCGTACAGGAACTGGACTTGTTTAAATACTGTTGACAATCTGCTACGAGCGGAACAAAAGAGGGTGTGTTTTATTGGTACATGTGCTCACCGCATGAAGCACGCAAGTATATGCACATTTGACACGCTGAGTACGCATAACTAATTTATTGCAGCATGTATGTCTTTGCGGACATGCAGAACGCATGCACGAACCCGCTTGTAACCACCTGTTTTTCTTTCGCCGAATGATGGTGCACTTCAGTACGGGGCAGATAGTATTCTCACTTAACCTTGCGTGACAAACGATACATTAATGAACAAGTTGTATGATGGGAGGGGGGAGGTGAAAGGGATCCAATTGAAATGTACCACGAATGCTTGGACATGTCTTATACCTTCTGTGGACTGAAGCAGGCACACATCGAGTGCGATCGAGGGACACCAATGTGCACTCTACAAATAGCCATGTGCTTGTGTCTGACCCAGTACAGTGCATACAGTATGACCAAGAACTAGCACCATGAGTGCACGTACAGTTGGCCAAGCCATTCTGTTATCAGTCTGGTTCCCAGTTATCGGCAGCGTTATGGTGCGCTGGTTAAACCAGGCAAATCACTAAAGTACAGTGAAAAATACTGTTTAAGAGTGAAACCATTCTGTCTTTCACCATACTCAGTCAAAAAACGGTCATGTTAAACCAATGGATTTCTTTAAAATGAATACAGACTAAAGATCAGGCTTTTGATGAAACATACGTAACAATGCAAAGTTAACCTTCCTACAAAATTTGTTCATCAACTTTAGGGGTGTCCCTAGAGACGCAATGGACCATTCCCATGAAATATGCAAATAAAGCAGGTGCATGCAAATTACTATCACTGGTTGGCAAAGTTGCTTAAATCTTTGATTTGTAATAATATAAATCTCCATGCGCGCGTCACTATCTCCGTTTCTGTGCTAGTACGGTTTGACATGAGTGCCAAACTTAAAGACAAGGAACTGTTACTTTCCAACCTCTGGACACTGAAAACTTCACTTAGTTTCATGAAAAACGTGCTCAAGTATCAGGCAAAGGCTGTAATATGGTTTGGATTGACCATCAATGGTCCAGGTTATGGTAACTAGCAGCTCGCCTACCCTACCGACAGTGTTGACGGCTGCACTTGCCAACCAGTGGTAGTAGCGCGCATGCGCCCGTCCAATTTGCATATTTCATGGGAAAGGTCCATTACACGTCCACGGTGAGTGCATGCTCATATGTTCACATGTAGGATTCAATGATTACACAGGAACAATAGAAATCCTTTACAACTGGAATCATCTATAAACAGGTGCCTCATGTACACATTTGAGACATTTGTGAGTAAAAATTTAAATAATCCTCGATATCAGAACGTTTGAAGATCGTAATTTTAAAACAGATTTTTCTGTTATTACACTTTTCCTGTACCCTTTTTGTATGTATGGAAGAACCCCCCAGGTGAGCCATCATTAGTGTCCATGTATTTAATGTTTCTTGTTATAAACGGTCACCATGGATAAAGTCAAACAGCGGTGATGGCAAAGTGAATTAAAGTTTTTTCACTGCAATAGCCATGCCATCTCTTCAAAGAAATACACTCTTTCTCACGATCATTTTATTTCAAGACTTACCTCGATGCTAGCCACTCTTCCGTTTTCTCTGGCGAGTCAAATTTCAATCTTGGCTTGTCACTAAAATAGAAAATAATTGTTGTTACCGTTTGTCAAAATGTAAGAACACCTACATGTACTTTGAAAGCTTTTTCTTCATGCATGCCAACGAGAAAAAATATTTCACAAAAACAGAATCTTTCAACATTTATTCAAATAACTAATCTTTGACAAATCCTTTCTAAACACACCTTGCGTTCACACAAATTAAGAGTACTGCGTCAATATGAAAACAGAAGTTTGACAACAGCAAGGCCGTTCAAAAGTCTTCCTGCTTGCATCTATAGGAATTAAATTTGCACATATGTATCATCATTTACATGTACACGGTGTAAATTGAAATTCCAAACTGAATCAACTTGTTTCAACTACTTTCAAGCCTACATGTAGTCACACACGTACAATACAATCATGTTTTCTATGAGCGATAGATGCATGACTAAATTACACAGTGATTTGGGCTTTCAGAATACTGTACATGTACACAGTGCCATACAGTATGGCTGGATCTGATTCAATAACATTGGATTACACCGTCCTAGCTGCTGGCTTAACCAACTCATCAGCAACACCAATTAAAATGTATTATTCGCATTATTAATGATCACATCAAAGAACACACATTTCAAAGCAGTCAAGCAGACCAGAACACATCTGACACAGGGTAATTATGCATGCTGAGGAGGAAGGAAAGGGCAAAAAAGTCGGGCCAAGCCAAATACACGTGTATCCGTGCAAAACAAGCCCAGTGAACAGTGATGATTGAATACATGCGCATGGCCTTTCACTTGTGTTGGTTATTTTCTTCACTGTCTACCTGGTAATTGTGTCTCAGATATCAGAAATTCGGAAATGGTTCAGGCTTGGTCAGTTTTTGTTGGAACAGTATGGCATAGAATGGTCCCTTTTAAATGGTATTTGCTCCAAAAGAGGCGTAAAACTGGCACGGAAAATTTGCACCAAGAGTTTTCTCCTCCCCCCCAAAAAAAAGCTTGCCTTCTCAACAGCACAATTCAGTTTAAATTGTCTTACCAGTTTTACAGTAGTTTTTGAGAATGAGTGGAATTTGAGCAGCTGATGGTGATGGAGCTTCCATGTTTGCAAGACTTCAAATGCACTTTTCAAACCACAACTTCAGCCCTTTATCGACATGGATAACACAGCACCAAGAATACATGTACATTGTACATTGTGTGAATTTCACATGCAGTGCATAGCCGTTCTGCAACAGTCAACGCCAACTTGCAAGAGGGCACAAAAACTGTGCATCACACTCACCTGTACCTGTAAAACAGCTCGAGTTCAGTTCAAAAACAGACCTGGGGAACTGGTGGTACAAGAAACCCTCGAAAAATGCCACGTGTATCGCCACGCTATGATTCACACTACTGTAGACACCATCAGGGTAAAACAACAGGAAGACAAGCTGGCGTAATGAATGAACCCCAACATTAGGGTTCGTCCTGTATTTCACTATCCACTGTGACAACAGGAAATGACAATTCGAGATGGATCCAACAGACAGATGGTTCCTGTGGATAACACGTGTTGTATCGACCTCGGTCCCTGGCTAGACCAACATTTACACACTGGGTTTTCAAAACAGTCAGTAATTTCCTTAAACCAGTTCAGCAGCAATTCAAAGAAAAAGAGCTGGACAATCATTGGACATGGTTTGAAGCAATAAATATTCTGGAGGGGGATTTTTGTCTTGGAGCACAACTTGTTTTGCAGCTGGATGTACCAGAGTACCCGTAGAACATGAACCGGCACTATGACGATCCAGAAGAGGTTGGCACTAATCTTGTGACGTCTTCAGTCCCGCGGCTTTGTGATGTGACACGAGTGATCTCCAGGTGTGTTACCCAGCACAGCTGATGATGGTCACTCATGCATTACTCCAAAAGGTTACCCCGCATGTATTTACATGTAATTTCTCATTGTAGTCCATATCATACTTGGTTTCTGCCAACTCAGTTTCATTAACCCTTTAGGCAGATTTCTATTATCTCTCCTAAGAGAAATAAGGATATGGAATGGTGTGTTCGATAAGAAGGAACCCCAACTTTTGATTGGGCGATAAAGTTGGTTTTAAAGCCAAGATATCAGTTTTACATTCTCTGACAAAATGTTCACATGCAACCTCCCTCATAAAACAGCGAGTGTCTCGGTTGCATCAAACATTCAGCTATCAACTAGCACTGTTTACGGTCACTAAAGATCATAAACTCCACAGTAATTTTAGTTCTGTTAAATCACAACCTCAGTTAAGTGATACTGGTTGGTCAAAACGATATCCACGATCAAATCTTCTGACATCGAGTTTCGGTCTGGTGATGGAGTTAATAAGGCTTGCCAATCCATTAAATTACCCTCCTTGTACGACTGTGTGTGTGCACATGCTGAGATCACCCATTTATTGCATACAGATTTGGCAGGCTTCTAATTCAATCAAGTACCCTTGGCAATCCTCTGGTGTTGTTCCTATGAAACTTGGCATTTCACAAAATATTCATGTGGAGTCAGTGGAAAGGTGTTCATTATTTTAATTCCTTATGTTCTGGAATCCGAAAGGGCTGTTATCAGGGTTTGGGGAAGAGAGTGCTAGGATTCTGGTATTACATGACAAGGACAAATACGATACATATCACATGTAACTCACTTCCAAATCTCTAATCTTGATTAATTTTTTTTTGTTCCCCGAGGATTCTACTGAACAAACTGCATACATTTGATTTGGTAAACAATGCCAGAGAATGAGATTGGTAATGGTACAATAGGCAAGTAAAAATGAAGGCTACCTGCTCCCTCATACACGCACATGCACATTGTGTGCACTGGAAACTTTTTTTTTTCAATTTTCAAGACAGTCACACTTCAATATTGGGGCCATGTGAGAACATTATATGTACATATACATGTACAGATAATGAATGCTTCAGAGTTCTTTACTGGCCTCCCAAGGCGATACATGTAGCTACCTATACAATACGTACATGTATAGACACTGAACCATGTGTTCAACCAATAAATCTACGTGCATGTACGTTGCACATGTTCACTGCTGCAAATGTTCCTCGATCGGTATTTCAATTTCAAAGTACGGGAAATAAAAAATCACATGTACTTGGGCATTTCCAGATTTTCCTCCCAGAAAACTGTGTGCACATTTGCAAACATACTGTATTCTGGTATCCCACTCGCACGCAGTTCAAGTAGCCAAAAAATACACACACAGCACCAGAGAATGCAGCTTTCCAATGGTACAGTTACATAAATGAAAATAAATTTGCTTTGGTCTCAATCCACATAACACTTTCCAGAATTAGGCTGACACATGTGGCTTTTTTTTTGCACTGCACCATGAAATAAAAAATAGACCGCTATAGATGCTCCCCTAGCCTGACCAATTGATAGACACAGTAGTGGGTGAGGCGTGATTACAATGTGTGCAGCGTACTGTGTGTGTTTTACTCTCAAACACTATTGACTTAAGAGAAAAGTCTAGCTCTTCAACTGAGGGAGACTATTCACACTACACGCCACTGGGAAGCGAACCGTGTCTTCCAGGTCTCAGTTTGAAAACAAAACCTCCACAAAAACGTGTCCATGCCCAAACTGCTATCATTTCATAAGCCAATTCAAGCCCTCTGGGGGGGTTGGGCAGGCATAATGGGTTGGCTTTTCATTGGTAGCTGTGAAATTATTCCTGCTTTACAAATAGCCTGGAAAGATAAGCCTAGTGAACAATTTTAATTTGACACAAATGGATATGATCCAGTATCCAGCAACTCAATCATTGTTAAGCTCAAAAATTACACTGTAAGCCAGGAACAATGTACATGTACCAGTGCACGAGCGTCTCTCGAGGCGGATACCGGTGCGTTATAAATATTCGATACTATACCATTATCATTACATGTAGAGGGTGTCAAAGGGCCATGGAATGCAACCGTTCATACAAAAACTAAGTCTCAGAATGTTGAAAGGTATTAAAATTTTGAACTGTGTTACCACCACACACAAAGCCAACTTGTCCTTTCTACACAGTTAAATCCATGACTGGTGTACACAAATACATGTGCATGTGTCAGCACCCACCCTACTGAAAACAATGCATTAAACAGGGTTACAGTATAACAAACAGCCAATTAATCTGTCTTCAAGGGCTTAGCAGGTCATATCAAATGCCCTCAGGATAAAGGGTGTAGTCACAAGGTCTATAACCGTGGAGGTAATATTGATTTCTTGGTTGTAGGGTACAGCTGGTCTGGGATAATCTGATGATCTTGTCCAAGATCCATGTGCCTCAAGATACATGTATATGCTACAATGTAGCTATTAACTACAAACGTGCGTACCTGTACATGCGTTGTTAACGCTGCAGCAGGACAAGTCGAGATGTTCCAAGAAACACAGCTGCTTGCAACATGTGGCTTTCAGTCCATTCTAATAATTACATGTACATGTATCTCATAAAAACGTACAATCTCAAGAAGTCCTGGTACCGTGTACAAAGCCATGCGTGCCACAGAGTCCTTAACCTTTACCCTCCTCAATCCTTCACCTGCTGGAGGACTGAGGAGTGTTAGGGTTAATTAAAGCACAAACATATACATATTGAACACATACATGTAACTCCTAAACATTCTCTGAATCAGAGACTATGCTTGAAGACCTACAGGCGCCTACAAGTACCTGGGTACCGGTACATGTTTACCAACATGCATGTACATGGATATAACAGATAAGCAGCAAAGCACACTGGTTCTACATCTCACACATTAACACCAGCCACGTGCATGTCTTGTACATGTACATGTACAATACAGACACCTCACTATGTAAAGCTCATCTGTTCTTATACGTGTACCGTGACTCCTGTAGTACAGTTCCAGTACAATTTCAGCATCAGAAAAATCCAAGAAAATAGCCCCAATCCTGCAAAATCATCCACATTTTGAAGGTGATTTAAGAATCTTCAGGATCTACGGGTCATACTGATATGTTATAATGTAAAACATATATAGATTCAATGATTCGTCAAACCATGAGCATGTCCAACGCTCATACAAATGCACACGCACTTGAACAACATAATAGTCATTAACAGTTCAACGATGACTGAGTAGTTATCTAAAAAACCCAACACCTGCTAAATAGTGTGTTTGATCCTGGAAGTGAATACTCAGTAAAAGGAAAGAACGTGTCAAGGATTTAATGAAATCCAACATGGTGACAAAGCCATTATCCCACATAATGCAACTTAAATGTAATATCTAAAGTGCAAACATTCCTGGACCAATTTAATCATGGAACTTTTATCTGCTTCAACAGCGCAATCCTATCTTTCTCCCTCAAACAAAAGCACACAAACAAACAGAAAAATCAGTCTTGTCAGTTGTCATAAGCCCTGCAGACAGTGGTAATTATCTGAAACATTTTTTTTTATTCTTCCATAGCTCAATTTAAGTATACGCGTGCCAAGGTGAAAGCACACATACAATGTAAATGTACTTCCACTCCTGTTACAAATGTGTTTCACATTATGACCGTCATACAGTATTTGTCATTTGTCATGAAAATTGTGACAGCTGGGTTCTCCAGAGGTTATCAAAAATAACCACTTCTCTTCTTATCTGTGGCAAATGTATTTGGCAAATTGGCTGATGTAGTACAGGCACCCTGCAAATTCAAAGTGGTAACGCAACATGTGGCAATGGAAACAACTTGAGCTCAGTAGCTTTGCCAACTGCCAGCTAATATAAGGAAGTTGCTCCTTTAATCCATACATGCCCCTATCAAAAGTGCATCATCCAACCTGCAAACAGTGACAGTTACATGCATTATGTTACCATCTTAGCAAAGCTGATAAACACACAGGGAGTTTACAGAGCTTCAATGAGGAGGTGTTTTCACACTGGTTCATACCTATGACAAATAGTATGAGTTTATTAATCCCTAGCTAACTAGCACCAACCCCCCACCCCTCAACCAGAAAGGTAAAGTCCAGATGAGTGAGTGGGCGCATGGATACACAAAAGGATAAAGTACATGTACAGGTACACACTCATAACATTGTCATGTGCAGGTGCGTGAACTTTGTTGTGAGGTCTACACTGAGGTACTCATTTAAAGCCAGATATGGGACGGAGAGAACCCCCCCGCCTTTGTTTTGGTCATTGTTTGATCGGAATCTCAGGAATTCTTTACAGACTTCTAGGGGGGATGTGTTAGGTAACAATAGTCTAGAGTGTGTATAGGGATTGGACAGGTAAGGGGGGGGATATCCCTCCGTCCCATATCTTGCCTGGTATGGAGGTACTGGTCCTTCTGAATGTGACATCATGTGTACGGTGTTTCATCATGGAGCTATTATATTAAAAAGTTGACAGTACAGAAGTAAACAGAGGTCTACGTGTCTGGTGCATGTATGTACGCACTGTACATGCACTGTGTTCTTGTAACATGAAAATTTCCAACATGACAAAAGAGTGCTTCGCACAGACCCGCTCAGTTTCAGTGCTGAGTTCTGCCCCAGGACCATCTCTGTCAGTAATGGAATATTCCTTGGCATGTTGGTTTTAACATTACAAACAGTGTTTTAAAGTTTTTCTGATAAAAGATGTGGATGGGGCAAAAGAGATAAAACTAGATTTTGATATTTGATCATAGTATATCCAAGGTCACTGGTACACTGTCATGACTGTCATGAAACTGCAATTTCACATTGTTATCTTAAGAAACTTAACAGACCCAAACACCCACGAGCATACTATTAGATGCAACACTCTACAAGGCGTAAAAATTGAAATGAAACGATGGATTTTAAAAATCAAGACAACTTCACCCAGATATCCTGTTGTGAACAATTTAAAAGGCAAAGCCTACCCCAACCCTGTCACCTTGCCATAATGCCATTCGTAAGAAAAACAGGAACGACTGGCAAACCAGGCGACGATTCTGTCCACGGATGACCTAGTCTCCCCCCCCTCCCCGAGTAATTCAAACAGCATGAGTCCAGCACCTGGGAATATGTATCCACAGTTTTTTAAAACGACAAAGCTCTTCGTTCTAAAGAGGCAGAACAGCAAGCCCAATGAATCTGAAACGGTACATGTAGTGAATGAAAATGAGCATTTCCTGCACCCTTGTGCCAACATTACCTGGTTCCATCTTCAACAGACGTTTGAGGCAAGAATGGGGATTTATCCTGCGTCTGTGCATGTATTCCTTCCTCCAAGGTCTGTAATGACCGCTGGCGTGTCAATCTGGAACTCCTCAACTTCATCATTGTTCAATTTGTTGTACCATGCCCCTCCTGAATGTCCTCAGTAACCAATTAATCAAACAATCATCTGGTAGAACTCCCTTTCTTGGAGTAGATGCCAATTTCTACCCCAATCACTGTAATTATAGCATGCTCATTTCCTGTACAGTTTCAATTGACTGCCTGGTTATAACCGTCATTCCATTTCCACACATGTGTATTGTAAACCAGAAGACAGAGCAAATGCAATGCACAATGACATAAAGGTCACTGTTCACTGGATCCAGTGCTTGAACCTGTCTAGGTCACTTAATGGGAGCTACCATTCCATTACAAGGGGTGTTCACATCATATACTCTGTTGGCTATTCAATGGAATAATCACCACAGAAAACTTAGAGATTCAGTGGTTCAAAATCACATATTAAAATACATTTACAACGGACTGTCCGTTTGTGTAATCACCCTGGTCCTTCTCGTTTAGAAGGATAAAAAAATACTTGTCTTTTTAATTAGGTCACACATCCGACCCTCACAATGCCAAGTGTGTCACTGAAATAGGACCTCCCCCAACGGATGCCAGCCTGAGCTCGCCAGACTGCTGGGTAAATAGAATATCTCATGAATATTCACAAGTCACCTGGCGGGTGGATTTGATTCAGAGAGTGTCAACATCAACAGCTGTCCAACTGCCTGTGTGTGACCACTGCAATTTGGTGCCTACAGGTGCCTACGGTACATGTACATGTCATGCATGCTGCAGAGCGTTGGAACGTAACTGAAATCGCAGTTGGACGATGACAGTAGTTTTATATACATTTTCCTCCTCTGCAACCATTTGACTGTTAAAAGATGTACTGTGTGTGTCCTGCAAAATGCCACGCCCCAAAATACATGTTGACATTGACCTACCCCTATACATGCTGCAGCTAGGCAGTTAAACATAAAGCCCAAACAAAAAATGCAGCACAAACTGTTTACTTTCTCTCACTTTTCCCAAATAACTTGATAAAAATTGAAAGGTACTTGCACAAAATACTCTTTTCAGAATTGGTTCAACTCCATAGGCAGACCTACCCAAGTTAACTTGCTGTGATAGGATTGACCGGGTCGGGGACATTGCTAGTTTCTGCTAAAGTCGTTTGTTCAAGCAGCGATGGCTTCATTTTTATCAGGTTACGTGATAATGATTTTACCGCAAGATTTTGGGAAAATAATGAAACAATCATGCCGGTAGCGTACTTCCAGATCTGTCAGGTTTATACAAACCTTAAAGATAGCAATTTTCATACATGCCTTCTTGGTGATGTCAACTGATGGAGGGGCACGGTTCATTAACCTTACATCCTCATTAAAATGGTGAAATTCATTAGCATTTTGCCCATCCACATTACAGAAAATCAGGAGCATGCATTCTCAATCACTGTCAGCTGTATGACAGCTTAACCAATCACAACACAGCTCCTCTCTTTTCCTATTTGTTTTCCTGACCCCTATCAAAATGAAAGCCCATCTATGGTTGGTCACTGAATGGAAGTACCTGTAACCAACATTGCCATCATGGCGTTACCAGTGGACTTGGAGTCTATCAGTATGGCAAAACTATTTTTGATGGCTAATTTGGTAAACCTCCATCATAAAATTGCCATGGTAAAGCAATGGAGATCTGTAATGGCAACTGTGCATACAGTAAGCTTCAGCAAAACTTTATTTTGCTCCCAATAACTGTTTCATTTTCGGAACTCGCCTACCCATCGATAAAAATTCAACACATCCAATGCAAGATTCAACCAAAATATCTCCTGGATCTGCTTTTACAGAGTCCAAATAAAAGGAAAGTTTCATTTAGATCCTGGGTAGCAAGCTTCATGCAAATTTTAGCAATCAGAGCAAGGCCCCTATTTGTATTGAAGTTTTTCCTCGATAAAGAGTTCAATGTCATCTGCAAACAATGATCAGAGAAATTGCTCAGAAATTAACATCATCGTCACACAATCAAGCAGTAGGCCTATATGCATGGTCTAGCGTTGTCACTAGATTGTGGTTTGGCCCCCAACCTGTTGATTTCTTTATGACATGCAAAGTTAACATTTAAGGGTTAATCCTGAAAGAACATTAGAGACATCTCTATTTTGGGGAAGAGTTCCATATACTAATGGCAGTAATTACTCTCTACCTCGACGTATTAACTGTCAGAAAGCAAAAAAATGTCCAGAAAAATCTTAGAAAATACATGTAGGCCTAGGCCTACATGCAATTTTTCAGACCATAACTTATGTGCACAGGGTGTCAAGTGGCGTCCATACATGTACAAATGATGTAGGCCTATGCCCTACATATTTTAAGTTGAAACTTTCCCTATTTTGAAATAAATGTCAATTTCATATGCCATATTTCTCTCTGTTTAGATCCTAAGAAAGATCTTGGCTCACAACAGATGAACACCCCTTACAGCTCTTATAAATGAATCGAAACACATAGATTTTACATTTGCTGTCCCCCACATTTTGCCAGTTTTTCCAAAGGCATGTCACTGTGGCAGTTACATAGGCCTGGGCTAGGCTAACGTTGGACTGTTGCGACCAATGATCTGGCGATGATTGAAGTAGTCAAAGAGTATGGAATTTTTTCCTGTATTTTCCCTGAATTACGTTCCAAGTAGTGAATAAATAAATGGTTTTAAGACAAACCTGTATTTTTGTTCAGGAACAACTGCATTCAGAAAACTTTCCAAGCTTCCACACCACGCTGTTCAGCTGTTCTGCACTGACCATGCACACTGCATGCACTAGTACTGGACGACCAGACTGCGCATCTATAGCTATATCTGCGCGCGTGCGAAACCAGGCATAGCACGTGCCACTTTTTTATTACTCGCAGTTGGTGTGACTTTTATTTCTAGTAGTTGATGTAAGCGTCATTCCTGATTTTCGAAATTATTAAGAATAAATAAGACAATTTTCATAAATGTACTTTTAAAAAATGAACTGAACAAAAACCCCTTTTTACTAGTTGAAATGAATGCACTGATACGATTTGCCAAAAGTTCTAAATGGTTCTTTCTACTATCTGAGGGCGCTACAGACGATTGGACGGAATAGACCGTACTCGCGGCGTCCGCAATTTCGGTCATATTCCACTACGTTGTGTATTTATTTGAAAATGTTAAATTCAAAGAGCCAGACTATATTCTACGATTTCACTCCGACCCCCAAAATTACCTGGTACCATCCCATTACGGGTTTCAAATTTAAACTGTACATACAGGAATACGACTCACGTCTATCGATCAACCACTAACATAAAAAAGAAAATTAAAAATAAAAAAACTAGGGGGCCCACTTTATGGACCCCACCAAGAACTAGTTCCCTGAAAGAACCCTAACCCTTCCAAGCACCACAGAAAATTAACCAGATCCACAAAAATGAGTAGTTAATTCTGGTTTATTTTACACTGGAAAGAGTAAATTTGAGTTCTGTTTAGTATCATCTATTTTGGCATCCTGATTATACGAAAATGGATAATTTATGGGTAAAACATGTTGAGGCTTTCTTCTGATTTACGTACATAGGGCAAGATTCTTTTAAATGGCTTACACTTCAAAAGTTACTTTCGTGACTTGTCACTTATTTCGTTGGTTGGATAACAAATACAATGGTGCTTTCCAAAAAAGAGAAAAAAAGTTGGGGTGGGAGTCAATTCGAATCCACTAGTTACATCCCAACTCACAGGTGATTTACAAAATCAAATCAACAGCAAGACAGGTACCCGTAAAATTGGATCTCAGTAACCGGCCCACAGACTCGACCTCACAATTCATAAGCACCCTATCAACTTTGTATTCATTTCATTAACAAAGAAAATTTTTAATTTCAGAAGACTGCTTTAAATAGTCAAGTTAAGGAAATCGCATTTCATGCTTCTACCTTGGTCAATATCCTAGGCTTATAGTATATTTCAGTTAAATTCTACAGAAAAAAAGCTGTTTATTAAATGTCTTTAAAAAGATTATAACAGTACATGAACTATGTTTCAAATTTTGTTTTACTGGGGAAGTGACAATGATTTCCTTTGGTAAATATTTAAGTTCATCCTCATAAAATAAAATTCTTTTCATCAAATAATATATAAAAATATCTGGGCTTTGAAAAACATCCTCCCCTCCAAAAAAAAGGGATCCAAAAAGTCCTTTGAACTTTCACATCTCTTTCAATCCACTATTTCACAATGTAAATTACAAACCAAATCTTCTTGTACATGCCATTCCTCTCACCAATCTCCTGCAAACATCCGACAATACAATTTTTTAAGCACACAATACAAAATTTGAGAATGAAAGTTTTGATCATTTTCTAAAATGTAAGCTATAAACATCTAAAGAGGCACAAACATGTAAATTAAAAATCAGATATGTCAAAAACCAGTTCTAGAATTACATTACAAATTCTATGCCAGACTTGGCAGGTACAAAAGATGTAACAAGTTGGAGCTTCTGTTTCAAAGGTACTAGAAGCATTACTATAGGTAATTTTGATCACAGGGATTCAGTAATAGGCAATCCTTCCCACACAATGTAATTTTCTGCAATCTTTGAGAATGCATCTTTTCAATTTTTTTCCTGACATTTTAAAAGTCGTACTGGAATACTTTGTGACAGGCTTCCTAATATTTGTTTAAACGCTTAATCACTTGGTGGGAACGGTGACAGTATTCTGATCTCTACAGCGAATCACATTAAGTCGAGGTGTGTCTACAGCCGTATTTACTTCTGGCTCAGTACTTTAGTAAATCTCTTAAGTTCTGGTTACTCCATATACCTAAAGAATGACATGCTTAGAATTTCAAGTCAAGTTGTAAAGTCTGGCTTAATCTACTTTCCTGACAAACTTCTGCACATCATTCAACGAAACATTGAACAAGGAACCTTTAAATACATGCACCATGATTTAATCATTCATTTCCATGTTACATGGTTCTATTTCACTTTAATTTAGAGTGCAAATGTGCATTTTACTGAAGAGAAAACGTCTGCATCAAAAGCACTACCATCTCATAAAGCTTGTACTGAAACTATACCAGGCAATCAATGTAGGTACGTGAAATACAGGATACCATTTATGCAGTTACAAAAATATTCACTTTGAAGCTATTTACTAGAGAATTACTTTTAAGACTTGAGGCAAGATGTAAACATTTTTGGCTTGAAGAGGTTGAGTGGGAAAAGCTTTTTATATACGTACAGTCTTGCAGTTGCAGTGGCAGGGTTTGTCTTTGGAATCGACGGTCATGTCCAAGATGAGCTATCACTGTGTCTTCTGTTGGATGTGCCCCACAGATTTGCAAACCGTGGAGTTGATGCATTTTCAAGGGAGATACTGCAAATGAGTTTCAAACCCCTCTTAATTGACCGAGAGCCAGTCACAGGGCATTCGCTGCATTAACCATCTTGTGCATGGCCAAGAAAGGAGACTATCTGTAAAATACATGCACCACCAGTGAAGGGGTGTCAGGTTGGCACAGTGGAACTTGCCTCGCCTCCTCAACTCCATTTTGAATTCCGCCCCAGACGACATGGGGATTGTATTTTCAGTCCTTGTCTACTTCCTGGGTTTTCTCTCATATCTGGGGTTTTCTACCAACCTGTAAAACTGCACTCTTCTTCGTCTTTTCTTGCCATGGTAACTGAAATAAACTTGTTTGCCCCATACCTCATCCCAGGGGTGACATGGCTACCATCAAGAAATCAGTCACCTTAGGTTGGTTAGGCTTCCTCGTCAGAGCTGGATGATCCTGATTCCTCCTCCTCCGTACTGTCACTGTCATCTGTGGACTTGGGCTTTCCTTTACCAAGAAGTGTGGCCAGTATTTTCTTATCTGGGTTCAACTGCATGCACATGGCGTACGCTGAAAGACCGATCTGAAGACAAGAACAGATGTGCTCGAAAGTTTACATACACTTGGAAAGCCATGGAGTGCACTGCCAGACCTTAGTGTCAGGAAATGGAAAAACGTATAATTTGTGTGGGTTTAACATCTTACATTTCTTTTTTTTATATATAACGGGTTTGCCCTTACCCAACGTATATTAATAAACACTGTATGCTC
>NW_019091432.1:1058674-1104113 GCF_001949145.1 Acanthaster planci
AAGAAAGTGTTGTGTAATTGGTCGCATTCCTTCAGAAACAGCTGTGTTTTGGTTATAACAAGAACTCAAGGCTATACACTCCAACCACTGTGTATGACCTATGACTTTTTACTACCAGTGTGTGTGCACAGTATTTGCACCATGCAGGTTGTGTGTAGTAAGTGTTGTATTATATACTGTACATGTAAGTAATTGTGTTATTTTCCTAATATTACAGGGGTCCGTCCGTCCGTCCGTCGGCCTGTCAACCCATATACCATCCAATCGGTCTGTTAACCCTATTTTATTGAGGAGAGCTTCAATAAAGATTTCGTCAGTTGTAGAGTAAACAACAGAGACAGTATCGTCGTCCGTTAATCGCGGTCGTATCAGTGACAACCTTGCGCTTGCGGCGCAGAAACCTATCCGGCAGCCCGGCCGGATAATACGACATCAGCTTTTGCTGACACCAATTCATTTTCTACACAAACATCAAGCAGAACCCTCTACAGGTTCCTGTAAATGAAGTGAATGCGCATGACTGCAGAAAAAGAAAAGTTGCCATGTAGTGGCAAAGTTTTAAAAATTGCAAAATTCCCAGTTGGCACCGCCGAGAGCAGAGAAGCTCAGCAGGGCCAACCGTGTGATTCTCAAAAACAAAACAGGTATGTATGGGATACCACTGTCTTAAGAGTTGCATCTGCTCCGGCCAAGAGTAGAATCCTGACGCATTTCTCGTTGTTCATCACAGCATAATGGAGTGGAGTACAAAGGAGCTGTGTCATGGAAAATAGAGGGAAATGGGAAAATATCCATCAAATAATTTGGTCTTCCAACCCCAGGTTGTGTGGTCTAAGCGTACAGCAATTCCATTAATATCAACCGAGTTACCAATGATAGCATTCTGCATCTTCTACCTCAACTGAATCCAAGTTCTGTTCTTCCCCTTGTACAGCGTTAACAGCCTGTTCTTCTTGACAGAATGAGATACTCTGTGGCACTTCAGGTGATATGCTGCAGACAAATTGCCTGCAGAATCACTGTCTCAAATTTCCAGTAACGGCGCCTCAGTGGAGCCGCATTTCTCCCCAAACAACTCTCTCTTAATCCATCTTGTGTAATTTTCAGAGAGTCATCAATCCTACTAGCTTTTCATATCTGGTCAACAGGTGAATCACAATGATGGTGCGCGGAGCTGGGCCTACTCACCTTATCCACAGCATCAACGGCAGCACCTTTGTCGAGGAGGTACTGCAGTGACTTGGCATTCCCACTGGCGGCTGCAGAGTGCTGGGGCAAAGTGCCTTCCTAGAAACAGAAAAGTCAAATTTAATGCATATTCATGAGGTTCCATCTCAACAGGCTGCTTTGAGTCGACACTTCATGACTTAACAAGGCATCAACTGTGATTCAACAATTAGATGATTTCTTCCTGCACAAACATGACTGACATAAGCTGTATCGCCGTTAACTATACTTTCTATTGTGCTGTAATGGTTCCTTCCATTTCATCTTTCAAATTTCAAGTTGATGGTGCCTTCTCTAACAAGAAAAAGCCTACTGCAAACCATATAGCTGAACAACCATATCCCGAGGGCTGGTTCCATATAGGCAACAAGAATAGTTTGTCAAACTATCCTCACACCACAGCTGGTGCGTGCATGAATTTCCATCTTGACCACCTATGCCAAAGGCATAATGGTATCAATGTAACAAGTAACAAGTTGTTCACCTTGGATGCGATGTCAATGCGAGCTCCAGCATCAAGCAGCAATTTACAGGAATCTACATCATGCCTGGCAGCCGTGTGCAATGCCGTCAGTCCATCCTGGCGAGAGAATTAATGGGGGAAAGACTTCAACCAGACTTTTTGGTTTTGTTTTGGCAATATTGAGACAAACATGACTATGGTGAAAGAGTTCAGTCCTTGAATAACATGTCAGAAGCACGTCTGATAAGTAATGAGCAGGCATCGTACATATAGGTATGGCAGTGCCTGATGTCTATGCATAGAGCAAGACACCTTTGCTCGAGGTGTCATGTACATGTATGTAGCGAAATCATAAGGAGGCAAGCCTTCAAAATTGGCTTAGGGCCGGCGACCATTTAGACCCGGTTTGAAAAGGCCCCCCCCCCCCCCCCGGTAAGCTCGCCCGGTTGCAAAAACCCCTTTCATACCGGCCTAGCTACCGGCCTGGGATGCTCGACTGGTTGTTGATCTCCAACTTCTTCATCCTGGGGTCTATTGTTTGCAAGTACTGGTACATGTAATCTATCCCAGAAGGAACATGCTTGTGGTTTTTAATCCTTCAGCTCTATACAATGTTTACACTAAGCCGCTTAGACCCCTATTCATCTGTGCAAGCATGTTGGGGGAAGCCTTTCATCAGGGACTTTGAAATGCCAATGTGCAGACAGGCCTTATACCAGCCTGGAGTAGGCTGAATACCAGGCAGGCATTATACCGGGCGGGCGGGCGACCGGGGGGCCATTTTCAAACGGGGTCTAAATGGTCGCCGTCCCTTACGACATTCAGACTTACCTTTCTCCTCCCTGCCTGTGACATCTGCATTCCCAGGTTGTACCTCTCGCTCACATTTAACTCTTCATGAATTTAGTGGTATTTGAGCATTTTTAAGGCAAACCTACCAAACACTTCATCTACTGATTTAGATTCTGACCACACTTGTCGACTACACCGCGCTCCTTAATGTCACAGTCAGAAACATTCCACCACTTCTCAACAGTCTTTTCCAACTTTTCCCATTCAGGGACACTAATTCAGATTTTTTTCCACCAACGTTATAGAAACACACTCCAGTTTTGCAACTGATACACAGCAAGTAAACAGCATCACTCTGCAACCGGATTTCCCGCCTGGTTCGCGTGGCTGAGGGAAATTTATCAATAGAGGTGTATAGCATCTGGGGACCAGACATGTGTGCGCCCTCTTTTGTTAAAAAGTTGCCATGTATGGAGTTTTTCGGTACAAAATAAAAATTGTGGAATACAAAAAGTGGGAAAATCACAAAACACACTAGATTTTTAATCAAATTGCTTCTACAAGCTGAAACTGTCTTCCAAAGAATAAGTGCAATTGTTCAATTGTGATTTCACAGCATTTCTGTTCAGATTTGCTCAATTTGTGTTGGTAACTTTTTGCCGTCCTTCGTTAGAAAAATGCACTGAGTTGCATTTGATGTGAGATATGGGACAGAGAGACCCCCACCCCGCCTTTGTGGTGCTCATTGTTATACTGGTATCTCAGGAATTCTTTTCAGACAACTGGGGGAAGTGTTAGGTAACAATAGCTTAGAATGTGTACAGGGATTGGACTTGTGGGGGTTATCCCTATGTCCAATATATTGCCAGGTATATTGCACGAAAGCCTCCATATATCTCCCCGTTGCACCCTTTGTCACAATAACAACATAAACTACTGAATTTTCTGTTGTTCAAACTATGTATGTGTGAATTTTCATCTAGTTCCAAGATGGGTGCCACGAGATGACAGAAAAATCAAGTGCGTTTCACGGCCTATCCGCTTATACATTGTAACTCAGAACTACACAAACACGTTTTAATCCACGCAACTGCAGTTGTGCCTCCAAGTGAGAGCACTTGGAAATGAGGATGACACAATTCAGAGACAAACCTCATCCTGGGCATCCACTTGGCAGCCAGCCTCGATCAGAAGCTTGGTTCCTTCTGAGTTCCTTCCCTCGGCTGATGCAAAAAGTGGAGTCGATCCATCCTATAAACCAACACAAAGAGAACATAAAGCATGAGAGATTCCATGAGGCCGACAGTGCCTCCCTTGAATGCAGCATTCAGATGGGAAGTGTTTTCCAAGTTCACTAAAGATACAGTCCATCGTCTGCAATTATTCATGACGTTCCTTTGAAGAAATACATTACCCCAAATTTTAAGAAGGGTGCTTGAGAACGAATGTGGTGAAGTTCCAACTCAGTATATGCTGAGTATTCTGAGAAAAACATATTTCATGTTTTGATTTCAAATCAAAAGTTGCTGAGTCATTCAGGGCCTCAGAGTGGGACACATTCTCATATCATGTCACACACTGAACAAATGAATAACAGTCACCATGTCCTAACCTAACATACCTAGTGTGGACTTGTGAACAAAAGATGTCCACACATAGCAGGAAAGGAAGACATTCTGTGGACTTACTCATGTCCTCAGGACATTTACCTTTCTCTGAAAAAGAAGTTTAGGGGCATTTTGGGGCTGGAGTCATCTGTTATAAAAGGAAGAGGAATAGTCAAGGAAACCTTGTACAAAAAGCCAGCTGAATATCGTGTTCCTAATTCAAGAAGAACAAGTATTTTCACCAAGTTTTTTAACTGCACGAAAGAAAGGAATGTCCACACAAGGTATGTAAGGTAAGTGATGCAGTGTGCAAGAGTGTCATGTAAACACTTAAACATGCTTTTGATTACAATTTTCCCTTGAAACGTGAAAAATACATCTCTGCAGAGCGAATTTTTTCCATTTTTCTATGCTTCTTCCAGCCTCTTTTTACCCAAGAGGGCAATTTGAAAAGCCTTCCAAATTTAGAAGTCCCACTGTTGAGTTTTTATTACGTGGACTATATCAAAAACAGACAGATGACTCCAAAGCACAAGAGTCCTGCAGCTGATGTCATGTTGAACCATGCCTAACCCTTGTGCAACAAATGTTTGGTGTGTCTGCACAACATTTGTACTTACTTTCAAGTTCATTTAAAGTTGCTTAGCTGCGCCATGATTTAATAATGTTAAATCTCTTGGATGACGGCACTAACAGCTTTTATGACGCCTGTTACTCTCCAATATAGCACGTCAGGAAACAGTTGTTACTATTTTGACAAATTTGTTATTTTTTTTTACCAGAGCCGGAAGAGAAAATATCACAGTTCTGTAATAGCCAAACAAGTTTTTCATTGCCTTCTAAAATAAAGTTGCATATTTCTCACAAAAGACTTGTTAAGTTCAGCGATCATGAGCCTCAATTAAGCATGATGAGCTAGTCAAATTGTTCCTATTCTCTTAACACCACCGAAAATGGCTGCATACATAATGCCACAATTTGTTGCGCATATAGCAGACTTTAATACACTGTGCACTAGTTCTGCGAAATTGTTCCTAATTTGCTGCACAGAAATAAAGTGGCATTAGCCACATTAGGCCACGGCATAAAGTTTCGGGGAATCAACTGCTGATTTCCATGTCAGATTCTGGTGCCATCCTTTTGGAATCCGACAAACAGCTGCACTAGCCTTATCAGAGTTGCGCCAACTACCCCTAAGCTCCAATGCAACACCCTTTTTTTACGGAAATGACCATCGGTGCCTACTGGTTGCGAGTGGCAATGGCTGACCCAATCAAAGGCAGTGCTTTCAAAAGCCTGTACCAACGTGATGGGAGTCTAGAACTCACCTCGATCCGAGCGTTGATATCGGCTCCTGCCTCAAGAAGCAGCTTCAAGCATTCCACATTTTCCTTAGCTGCACTGAAGACTGGCGTAATTCCATTCTGAAGACAACAACCAAAACCACAGGAAGTCATGTTTCAGCGTACTGCAGACAATGAGGCACTGTTTCCTACTATTCCTGAAACACGTCCCCAGAAAAGACTAAGCAGAGGCACTTACTACAGAGATAACTGAAAGACTGACCATGCAGGACAGGAAAATTCCTTAAAAAACACGTCCCAATAATAGACTAAGCAGAGGCACTTACTGCGGAGATAACTGAAAGACTGACCATGCAGGACAGGAAAATTCTTTAAAAAACACATCCCATTATAGACTAAGCAGAGGCACTTACTACGGAGATAACTGAAAGACTGACCATGCAGGACAGGAAAATTCCTTAAAAAACATGTCCCCATAATAGACTAAGCAGAGGCAGTTTCTACGGAGATAACTGAACGGCTGACCATGAAGGACAGGAAAATTCCTTAAAAAACACGTCCCCATAATAGACTAAGCAGAGGCACTTACTGCGGAGATAACTGAAAGACTGACCATGCAGGACAGGAAAATTCCTTAAAAACACGTCCCCATAATAGACTAAGTAGAGGGACTTACTACGGAGATAACTGAACAGCTGACCATGCAGGACAGGAAAATTCCTTAAAAACACGTCCCCATAATAGACTAAGTAGAGGGACTTACTATGGAGATAACTGAAAGACTGACCATGCAGGACAGGAAAATTCTTTAAAGCTTACAGCATGTTCATTTTCTATTACAAAAAGCACAACAAAATTTGCCATCTCAGCCTTGGTTTGGTCGCATGATCAACGAAGAGCAGCATTTTTGAGTACCTACTTCATGTAGATTTAAGAAAAATCTGTTGACCGTTTGGCCTTTGCAAATGAATCATATGGACAAGAAAAGTAGACTACTCAACCAAAATAGCGACAGAGAGCAAAGCTCACAAATGTGGCTCTTTGCCTTGAGGGATGCGGTTGCTAGGTTACAAAGTGTATCATCTTGTTCACTTGCAGAACCTACATATCATAACTGAGGAAAACGTACCGTTGCTCTAACTTCGATGTCAACACCTTTAGCCAAGAAAACCTTCGTGGCATCAGGATGCTTACTTGCTGCCATGTGAAATGGAGTATAACCAATCTGTGAAGTGAATATTGTCCACGTTAACAATCGGTGTGTCCAGTCACATCTTGCAAGTTACGCCCACACAACAAGCGTGACCAGTCACCAATACCAAAAGCTAAGGTACTGGTGGTCACAAATATCATTTTCCAGATAGTCTGACTAGTTGTGATGCAGTGACTAGTAGGACTGTTTCCACTAGTGGGCGGAACACACAGGCTCGCAACTATCCACCCCATGCCAACAACTATGCAGTTGAACACCTAGTCCCTGCAGGGAAATGAGGTTGCGCAGTAATAGTGTCGTACACTGTAGCACATAACGGCTATGTGCTCTGTACATTTGTATGGTTAAGTTTGCTCAACAGCTCATACACTGGGCATGCAAAATGGCCGCCGACCAAAAACGAGGAAATTCCAATCTCTACAAGACTTAGTACTGTTTTTTTTTTCAATTTTCAGCGGCATGAGTGTGAAGTGAAAAATGAGGAAATCAGCTGATCCAAGGACAAGTTACATGGCTGCTCCACACAGAAAACTGCACACATGCGCACACTGTGCTGGTACATAATGTGCACTTCCATTTGGTCACAACTGGTCTGATCCAGCCACAACTAAAAAGACCACGACTTACTTCCCCTTACAAAATACCCTCCATGCTTGAAGGTTACACTTTATCAACAGGGCCATGTACTTATGCTTTTAAGGTTTGGAATTGCATATGCATGTTTATAAAATAAACACTATTTGTGTTGAATGTGCACACTGAGATCAAATCTTCTTTAATACTAGTCCTAAATTTTATTTTGCACACCACTGTTTGATGGGTAAATTCTTCTTCCTTCAAAAGGCTGATTTGCAGAATTGTGCGATGCCCGTTTCTAATTCATTCCAAAGAATCACGGGATCCTTTGCTGTTTCTTATCATGTTTGATGGATACATGTTTGTTTTCAAACGGTAGCAAGTACGCACAGCACAAAGAGACTGAATGTTTTATTTGCCACAAGCTGCCATGACGTACATGTAGTTTCACAAAACAGTGGTTATTATCCCTAACAGTCCTCAGTCCTCCAACAGGTGGAGGATTGAGGACGCTAAGGTCATCTCTTCCATCAAAGAAGGTTAAATTTGAAACCTCTAACTCGTGTGAATGTGACTGATCATCCAGGATGTCTTTGCCCTTCTCGACAAAAGTTGTTGCCAATCACATCACAGAAAACAATCAAGGTTTCCTTCCCCTGATTCAGGAAACTTGAGCCTGATGCTAGAGTAGTGGGCAAATTAAAACCTGATTACAAACTGATAACGGGGACCATTTTTGGCCACAATTGCAAGGGGTCACGTTTGGAGTCACTATCACTGATTGACGCAGCTCACCCAATTTCTTGAGAGGACGTCTGCTCCTTTATCAATCAGTAACGCAATGGCTTTCGTGCTGTTCATCTTGGCTGCAGCATTTAACGGGCTTTCCTCCAACTGAAATTCAACAATCACGACAGTCTGAAAAACGGAGGCAACTGTTCTCTCCACAGAACCATTCCAAAAAAAACTTAATCTCACTTTGAATAGGCCATTCCATAGACCCATCTCATACTGCAAACTACCGGTATGGGTGGCCAAAGTTGGCAGAAATATCAGCCTCAGTTGGTGTCTGGTTTTACTTTAAATGTACAGTAGCCCATTACTTGTAACGATCATATTTCATTTAGTGCTTAGTAATTATGTGTGTGTTTGGTGCTGTAATGTCTTTGAGCGATTTTCTAACATTTAAACTGACGTAATTTTTTTTCTGTACTGACTGGTTGACCAAAACACAATTGGAATGCGAAAGAGTAAATATTATATCAATACACAATAAAATTCTTGGGACTATTATATCTAAAAGGCAACCTGTTCTCAGTGAGATGAACAGTCTACATGGAACACAAAGGATACCATAATTTCATGATGGAAAACTCTGCTAATATGCAAGTAAATCCTCTGTAAATACAATTACCTTGTTGGTGATTTCCAGGCTAGCCCCTTTGTCCAAGAGATGTTGGATTGCCTTGACGTTATCTCCAACTGCTGCCATAGTCATGGGCACATTACCCTCCTGGGCATTAACAAAACCAAGCCTGGTGACTAATTAATCAACCATAATAAAACAGAACAAAAAAGGGTCCTTAATCAAGACAGCAAACAAGAATCATCTGTGGACTGCTGCAGTGACTAAATCTATGGGCTCTGTGCAGAAGTACCCCCTCACTGGTGACAAGGAGAAAGGCTGTGCTGACAAGTGAATGCTACATACTGCTATCAATGCTATAAGGTCCAGCTTATCCAATGAAAGAGTTGGGGGCCTTCAAAGACACCATGGTGTGCCATACAACTCTTACACCCACACCAACAACCGTAATAACAAAAGATTCCACAAAGTTATGAGTAACTCACAACAAACTCAAATACATCATCTTGACTAAACTGGACCCAAACATCAGAGGGCGCTGTTGATACTTACATCATCAGTGCAGTCATGCTTAGCCCCTGCATCCAGCAGTATCTTGCACACTGCTTCATTTAACTCAGCCGCAATGTGTAATGCAGTTTTACCTGTCTATAAAACAAAATTATCAACAGATAATTCAATCTGGAAAACTAATTCTGGATTATCGCTCTTGAAAATAGTTCTAGATCATTCAGAGGTCACAAACATTCTAGCCCCTTGGTGGCACCTCCACTTTTTCCTCTGTATCTCAACTTCTTTCACTTCAGTCACTTCCTTTCATCGATAGCTGTATGCCATCTACCTTCAAGTCATGTCTCCTATGCCACGAGGCAATATGTAAAAGCCTTCATGTTGTAACTTTTGTACAGCAAGCTTATTCAATGCAGGCATTTCACAATAAGTACACCCCCAAGAGACTGCAATGCGTTGGCCAATCACAGTGCATAAAAACTGTCGACGCAATGCATGTTTTGGAAAGGGTCGACAGATTTCGCACACCGTGATTGGTCAATGCATTGCAAAGTCTTGGAGGTGCATTATTTTGAATCGGCAATATTTGACAAGAAGTTTGTAGCAGTTTACTGTCTTTTAAAATTCAGACCAGTTTTGGCCCTATTTCCCATGAGTTAGAGATGAATTTTGTGCCAGGACATGAACATTTCATCCAAGCAAGCTGGTGAGTGTTTTTTTTGGGGGGGCACAAGCCCTAAGGTCCCAAGGACCACACCCTGCTCACCAACTGCTCTGGAGAAATGACAACTGTAATTATCGACTATTTGCTGTAATTTTCATACCTGATCTTTGATCTCCATGTCTGCTCCCGCCTGCA
This sequence comes from Acanthaster planci, assembly GCF_001949145.1. The sequence goes on from NW_019091432.1 coordinate 1,068,592, forward strand.
GCAATACCTGACATACGCTGGGGTCATCATCCTCATGAGAGGCCTCATGCAGAGGACAGCATCCAGACAACTACAAGATGACAGAGACAAAAAGACAGATTACAGTTGTTTTTTACTCAACTGCTTGTTTCTAATTGCCAACTTGAATCCCTTCCCCCAGGAATTGTGTATCATTCATCTGACTGCATCTCATGCATACACATTTGCCGAATGTCTGCATTTTTCTACTTCAAAATAACTTCCAAATATTTTAAGGAAAATGAAAACATTTCGGGAGAAATATTTTGTAGCTTTTGCTATTTTTCTTTCAGCCATATTTTATATTGGCAAATAATACCACTGCTTCCGTCATATCTCTACATTTACCGACACCCTGTTTCAACTTGTGTCAGCTTTACAAAAGAAAAAAACCACTAGCACAGTTAAGGCTGCCCTTGTTGATTAGTACAAATTGTAACAACTTTATTTTTATTTCCTATGGATTCAATAGAAACCTTCAAGAATCAACAAATCTACTGGCTGTAATGACAGGATTTTACACTTGGGAGTTTGAGCAAAGCAACAGAAATTCTGTCCTCAGTAAAGTGAAGCTATCATCATCCCTAGCAAGTGAGTAACACTGGGGGAAAATTGCACCACCTTTGTGAGTGGTACGCCAGTAGATGAGCTACGTTTTAGTCACAGATGCACTGCACATCTTTCAGAAGTGCTATTAATCAGAAAACCTTACCTCAAGTAAAGCAATAAATAATTGCCTGAGTGAATTTATCATGACCGAAATATATAAATACACTCATCCTGTGGCCAACCTGCATAAAAATATTTCAAATTCTGCATGCACAATTCTGGTTGGGTGTATCATACTCACATTGAACTGTACATTGACATCTGCACCAGCATCTATGAGCACCTGACAACACTGTGGAGCCTTGGATGCAGCGATCAGAATGGCCGTCTCTGCCTCCTCGCTCTAGTAAGACAGAGATGAAGAGGCCTGCATGACTTATGCTTACAGGCCAAGTAACTGGTAACCAACACATTACATCAGTCAGTGAGTTCAACTGACGACCATGCGAGAACCATTGGTTGATTTTGCCTGGTACCCTGTGTGAAAGTTACTGGGGAATATTGCCCTGCAGTTGAAATACGGTCATCGCTCGAACTCTCTCCAGTGTTAACCTTGCTGAATGGGCCTATTAAGTACCTGGAGCTCATCACAGCTCTTTAGTGATTATTAATTCTGTGTAGGTCTAGTATATGGGAGCTTTTAATCTGGGATTCATAGCAACTTTTCACCATTATGCTTCAGTCAGTTTTATCAAATTCAGTTTTATTAACAAAGTACCCAATGCTGAAACCCTTAAGCCCAATGTTGTACAGTGGTGTTTTCCCCACCTCTTTGACCTAGGTCTGGTTCCCGTTTGCATTTGGTTACAAGTCCGACGACATGGGTTTTAACTAGAACACTCTTCTGGGGTTTCCTCTCTTCTCTAAAAACTACCACCGCTTCTCACTGCCTCATCATTACTGGTGTCTTTCGGTTCGTGTAAACTACAGAACCTAGGATGCAGTTTGAGAAACCCTTTGTTTCATTACCAAAGATGCTCAATAATAACTAAATTGAACTCACAAGGCGTTTTGCATTGACATCTGCCCCAGCATCAAGCAAAAATTTACAGGCCTCTGGGCTATGCTGAGCTGCATAGTGAAGAGGTTGCCTCCCTCCCTAGAAGACAAACAAGAGAAATAATTACCCATCGGCTAAAGGTTTAGAGTGAAACACATAGTAAGTTAGATTTCGCATGGTTAAAGCTACCAGACTATCAATATCAAAGAATTCAGGGTGTTACCATGACAACTTACATGCAAGCTTTGTGTTCAAATGCCATGCAAAGACAGTTACTGATTTACATTTGAAATCTGCTAGCTCCGGGTCCATTTGAGAAAAAGAGAACCAATTGTTGGACAAAAATTACTTAGTGAAGTTTCAAAATAGTGACCCCATCGTTCCATAAGATATTTAAGAGGCAGATTTCAAGATATTTTTCCTCTTTAGTTGACCTTGATCTAATTTCATATACATTTACTTCAAAGACGTCATCTCTCACAACTGACAAGACCGACTAAATTGTCTGAAAATTGTTATCACCCAGTCGCCTCGTGTTTGTAACTGATCAAAACACATCCCGTCTTGTTTACATTTTAGCAGTTTTAGCCTTGGTTTGATAATAATGAAAAGGCTTGGGAAAAGCAGCGTAGCGAGCGGGGGGGGGCTGCATCCTCCCAATAATTTTTTTCAGTCGGCAAATTAAAGGGTCAGTCGGCAAATGAAACTGAAATTGACGTCATGAATTATTGACGTACATCGACCAGTTGGCCACCAGCGTTTCCCTAAAGCTGCCTGAAGCTGTTATTGTTATTGTTTTATTTACCGACAGGTCGTGGCCAATAGGTCAAATAGTATGTGAGTTTACAAAATTAATAAAGACATTCACTTGATTTTAAAGCCATTAAAGGTAAACACTTAAACAGAAAATAAATATAGACACCTAAACACAATAAAAATTCCTTGAACATTGAATATAAATACATATATACAAAAACGATATACATATTAAGACGACAGTCACGTAACAAAGGAATAAGTTCAGCTAAGAAAAATAGGATTAGCTACATCTAGCCATCAATGTGAAAAAAGGTACTTAATGGCAACGGTAAAATGAAGATTCACACAATTAAAAATCAAAATGAGAAGAGTAGGAGCATAAGAGATAAGGTTATAACCCAAACCAGTAAACACAGCCGCTTGTTTTCGAGGTCCGCTGCGAAAGCCATGTTGAATTTGCCATTTCCAGATATTTATTCTCCTGTTAATACAAATGATTGATCTCTATGTCCATAATGCGCAAATATTTGCCTCATTTTTTGATTGGATGGGGTTTTTTTTACGTGCAACGACAACGTTTGGACAGTGACTATGCAACGAGGCAGAGTGCCTTTTTATGTGCAGTAAAGAAACTGCACAATGACTGTACAACGTGCAAGCTTGTCGAGGTGCCATGACTTGCAATTCGATCACTGTGCAGCTGCATGATCAAGCGTTGTTCATATTTCGAATCCATGCCACATCATTCTATTTTCAAATGAAGAGAGTTTAACTTCAATATAAATTTGTTGAGTTAGATCCTCTAACTGAATAAATGGGGTTCAAATTTCTGTCAGAGAACTGGGAATCCTGATCTCTGCTGCCTTACAGGTGACTCTATTACAACGTCCTGTGGTCCAATGGTCCATGGATTTTTGCTGGAAAATGTACAGGAGCTGCTCCTTGAACGATCATCATTTTTTGGATTTTTTTTTTAAACAATTAAATCAAAATGTGAAATAAATCAATGGATTGGTACTAAAAGTAAATAACAATCACCCAAAATCCCATATTCACTAATTTCTAAAAATTACTACAAATGCAAATCCTACACACCCCCTTAAAACACCCCCTCTGCATTTCACTAATTTCAAGCGTTACGTGAACTAAATTGCCAAACAAGTTACAAGTTGGCAAATTGACCCTGGCACACCCTCCCCCCCAATAAACTGCCTTCGCTATGCCACTACTTGGGAAAGAAGTCAGACACTCCTGCTTTTTCTGTATTTTGGACTACGTACTGGAATAAGTTGGCTGGAATGATTATTTAACCAGTGATATGAATTTGTCTGTGCTGTCTCTGACAGCAACATTTCAGAAACTAACAAACCTGAAAGGACAAACACGTACATGACCTGGCCTTACAAAGCATGCTACCCGATGACGGGATTTTCTTGACAGTTTAGCCCTTAGGCTGTAAGATTCTTAACCTGTGGTATTAATAGATTGGCTCCTCCATGTTAATGAGATGGAAATCTCTCATGTAAGACTGTGTCTGAATTATTTGTCATTGGCTTATTTGCAAACGACTCTATGGATACTGCAGACTTGTGTCATTTCAAGCCGCAGCCGAATGTTCCCACAACAGGGCTTCATACTTACAATGTCTTCTGACTCTACAGCGTCCACTTTAGCTCCTGCAGCCAACAGGATTGGAATGGCTGAAGGATACCTTTGAGCAGCAGCATGAAGAGCTGTTGAACCGTGCTGAAATCAGAAACGCAACCAAACGATTTTTTTCTAAATGCCTACATGCATCTGTGATCTTTCAAAATTCACTTGGAGATTTTGAAGGATTTGACAAATTGGGGATGGTAGACCCTAATCACTTGAGCTAAATCGATACTACTCCTTGCAGGATGATTCAGAAAGATTGCCATTTATCAAACATCAGCTCCACTGGTCTTTGACTCAGAGCTTAAAGACAAAGTTGGAGATGAAATAAAGCTTTGAAAACGTGGCAACGTCACCAACAAGCATCCATGCCCAATAGAATACAGAATGTGGCGGCCCATTAGAAAGATAATACTTCCTCAGTTGAACTACGCAAATTCTGCGTACGTTATCAGCCTGGTTGACATCAGCACCAGCTTCCAAAAGAATCTTGCAGCATTCTGTGTTGCGTTCAGCAGCGCAAAGCAAAGGGAAAATACCACGCTAAGAAAGAGACAAAAATACAGGAAATTCAAGGGAACAAATCAACCATATCAGATGTTCTAATGCATCCTACGACCAATTGCCATAGCCACACCCCTCCTTTCTTCACTATACCTTCAAACAAACCACTAGTAAATACCGATCCGAGAAATTCAGTATTTGTTTTCCGAACTGAACGGCATCATACAAAGCCAAAAGAATGTTCACACAGTGAACAAGTGGGAGGTGGTAGAGGAACCTGACTGTGTTCCACATGTTGATTTATGGCAGCTCTGTGGGGACATTATGGGAAGACTATTGCATCAGTCACTGGCCCACAGGAAAAAGGGCCCAACACCCACAAAAAGGTAGTACAGTAATCCGAGTCTGCTAGAAGTCGGTCACCAGTCTGATCACAAATAGGGATGAATAGGGACAATGCTGAAGGAGACCTTGTGAAGATGACCGAGTGGTGTGGGTCAGTGCTGGTGAGAAAATGGCAAAGCCTCGGAAATGTTATTTAACTAGCTAAACAGCAGACATTTATTCACAAATGACCGATTTTGAACCCCAGCGTGAGCACAACTTACTGACCTCGCTGTGTGCCAAGTTGACATCAGCTCCTTTCTCCAGCAGGGCTCTGCAAACCTCTGGAGAATCAAAGGCTGCATACATCAGCAATGTAAAGCCTTTGTGGAAGCGCTGTTAGTTGGGACACAAAAACATAGCCGACTCTTTGAATCAACGCTATTAAAGGAGTACCTTCCGACGACAACATTGTGGACCCCTTTGGCATAAATGCAGCTGCTCAAAATCAGGGTTTACTTCAAAATCAATTTTTTTATTGAAATTACTGTGAAATATATTATAGGAAACAAAGCCCTGATAACATGATGTCATGCAAGAAAGACAAACACATGACAGCTCCAACGGTCGACTTTGTCAACAGAAATATCCTGCGGATGAAATCTGGCATTTTTCGGCCAACCTTCAGAGACAGATTTCAAAATACGCATGCACGAGGCGAAATTTCTTTTCAATAAACTCCAGTCCCTTCTGAAACTTGGACTTTATTAACTAATTAAATTTAGGCGTAATACTTCACACAACTAAAAACAATGTCAGCAATTAACTTTATGAAAGTCGATGTGTACTGAAAAATATGGGTACATCCCACACTGTGTTCATCCAAGAGTGCACTTCTGTGGTTTGGAGCGTAACAAAATCTCGTAGTGTCAATACAATGGCTAATAAAAGAGATCTTCAAACATGTTCAAATTCCTGGCATTGCCCCACAGAGAACCCAAATTTAGGTGAAAAAAATGGTAAATGAAAATTCACAGCATGCAAGTCTGGCTGCACCTTATAGTGTATCTCAACAACTAGAATTAGGGGTTATAACTGTGGTGGTGCAAAGCTCTTGGACAGGTGGTCCGCACACTTTACGTGCCTCATCAACCAATAGGATGTCGTTATTTGCCAAATGCAGGTGCACATCAAGCTGAAGAACAACAGTTTAAACGTCTTATCAGATTAGTTTATACTCACAGCGAACTTTACATTGATATCTGCGCCAGCATCTATGAGCACCTGACAACACTGTGGAGCTGTTATTACAGCAATCTGGATGGGTGTCTCTGCCCACTCACACTAGTAAGATGGGGGATGAAGAAACCTGAAATTACTCACATTTACAGGTCAAGTAACTGGTAACCAACACTTCACATCAGTTGGAAATTCGATTGAAGGCCATGTGATAACCTTTGGCTGATTTGCTTAGGTCCCCCAGACAAAATAGCCCTGTGGTTGGCACTGGTCAGCGCTTAAACTTGCTCCACTGTCAACCTTGCTGAATGGGCCTAAATGAATACTGGAGTTCATTTCAGCTCTTCAGTAAGCAACAACTTTGTGCCGGTGCTCTTCATCCCGTTCTCCACTGTTTGCATCAGGCTTCATTCAGTGTCATCTTCAATTATATGAAGGAAGTACCCCACATTAAGACCCTCACGCTAAATGCTGTTATTTAACCACTTGATATTGTTGACGTTGGATGAGATGTAAATAAACACACAGTGTCCTTATTTTCCATGGAGGATGTGTAAAATCATTTTAGAATTTTGGTTTTCTTTTTTTTTCTTTTTTTCATGGTTGACGTATTAATGTATTTTGCTTGATTGTATCATTAGTAAATTGCAATTTTGAAGAATTGCCAGCAAAGAAAAATCTACCCCCTGGCAGCCTTTTCAGGTAAGTAAATCCGACATTGACTGATCAACCTAAGGCTAAATTCTGGACAACTTTTATGTGGATCCAGTGGTATAAACACATCATAAAACCAACTGCTTAACTCAAGGTGAGGGTACTAAGAAGCTGAAACTGGAAAAAAAAACACACACACAAGTGAATGGCCTACTCACAGCAGCAACTGGATACATTTTGAGGAGCCCCTAGTTCCATTGCTGGAGATACTTAACAATAAGTCAGTTGAACTCACAGCGCGTTTGGCATTGACATCTGCCCCAGCATCAAGCAACAGTTTGCAGGCCTCTGGGCTTTTCTTAACTGCCCGATGTAGAGGCTGTCCCCCTCCCTGGAGAAAGAACAAGAAGTACCCATAAAGTAGCTGTTTACAGTAAATCACATAAAATCTTCTTAGATTTGGTATGGTTAAGGCCAATACGTATATCTATATCAAAGAATGAAAATGTTACTACAACTCAATGTAAACTGTGTGTTCACATCCCATGCTTGGAATATATTTAGAAACCTAGTCGACATTACCAAAAATGAAAGGGCACTGGTACCCTCTTCTGGCTCATCAAAGACAGTGTAATTGAAACTCCTGATGAGTACCACTTATTAGACACAAACAAAAATCAGTGAGATTTCAAAATAATGATGCCATTTTCCTGTAAGATACTGAAGGGAAAGAATTCAAGATAGTCACTTTCTTCGTAAACTGGCTTTGATTTGATTCAAAACATATTGCACCGGTAATATCCTGCACAAATAATGACACCCACTAGATTTTCTGATGACATGCATCACAATGCTGTGATGTCATCAAACTGAAAATCGACAACACTCTGCCATCTCATGTTCGAAACAGAAACGTCTAGGTGTGGTTTACTTTTAGATAAAATTTGGGAGAGACTGTCATACTCCAGCTTTTTCAGAAATACCTGGCTATCTGTGCCAGTTGCAGATAGATAAGTATTTTGGACTATGGACTGGAACAAGTTGGTCAAGATGATTATTTAACCACAGTGCAAGTTGGCTTTATTGTCTCTGACAGTGACATTTGAAAGGAAAAAAACAGCCCTCGGGGAAAACGAGCACAAAACCAGAACCTGCAGAGCATGTCAGACAGTGATGAACTATTCTTGACATTTTGGCCTTTATGCTAAAGATTCTTGTGGTGACAACAGATTGGCTCACCGACATTGGGGAGATGTAATTTTCTCATGTCAGGCTGTTTACATTACACGTACTTGGCCTCGTCTTAAGGTTGCTAATGACTGAGTCTATGGGTAGTGGCTGCAGTCATTATTCATTGACTTGTGTTTAATTTCAAGTTATACAGTAACAGAATCCTCTGATGGGGCCTATAAACCAACCATGTTCTCCGACTCATAAGCATTCACATCAGCTCCTGCAGCCAACAGGATTGGAATTGATGGCGAATTAACCTCAGCAGCAAGGTGTAGAGGGGTTGCACCATCCTAAAATCAGAAAGACAAATACCAAAAATCATTACTCTCAACAATCCTTCAAAATTCCACTTGAAGATATTGAAGGATTTGACAAATTGAGGATGGAAGACCCCAGATCACAACTGGGGCCAGTATCAAAATTGATTAGTTGATTCAATGATGATTCAACATGATTCCTAGCAAGAACATACACATTAGGTTTATTAACTTTTACAAGATTCCTTTCTACTATGAGTTCATGAAGAACTGTACAGGCCACACCTTGTGAGGCCAACTTGCCACAACCAAATGATGAAGGCTTAGAAGGGCATTTTTTCTGTTCATGCCAAGATGTGAGAATTCTGAATGTAGATTACATCATTCTGAGAAAACAGAGAAGACTAGGGGAACCTTTGCCCTGTGTTCGTAGTGCACAAACACCAAACAATGGTATGGCCAGAAATGCTGACTTAGAAAATCCTACCTACCTTATCAGTCTGGTTGACATCAGCACCCGCTTCTAGGAGAATCTTGCAGGATTCTGCATTGCGTTCCGCAGCAAAATGCACAGGGCAAAAACCAGTCTAAGACAGACATACAAATACATACAAATCAAGGCATTCTGATAACTGTGTCAAATATTCTAATGTACCCAACAACTCATTGCCAGAAGCTCCACCCTTTCTTCTCCTCCTGTATTTTCAAACAAATTGAGCAACAGAATTTTGAACTAGAGCCAATGTGCCTGGGATCAAGGCAGTCATAATGAAAGCTCAGCTTATTAAGTGGGTTGAGGACGTGTTTCGCATGGATAACACACACATATACCAAACATGGTCTTCTCAGAGCTAGCTTCTAGCAGCAGGAGCATTGGACGGCCACTCAAACGCTACAAAGATTGTCTAAAGACATCCTTGCGATCGTGTGGTATTACTCAACGTAGATGGAGACTTTGGCCACTGACCGCAGTGCCTGGTGACCTGCTGTCCTAAGTGGAGGACAGGCATTTGAGGAGAGGTGTCTACAAGATCTATACCTGAAGCGTCAAGCCTGTGAAGAGAGGAGACCTGATCCAACAGCTGCTGGATCAACAGCTGCTATATGCCCACAGTGTGGCCACATCTGTACATCCAACTTTGGGCTACGTTAACATCAACGGCACCTTTAATTCCTCAGTCGCTCACAAATGACTTCCATAATGAACAAATTTATAAAAAAAAATTATGTCCAGCAGTATGTATACCCAAGCTTAGATCAAGTTCAACTTCACTTTCAGAAAGCAGAAAGCCTTTCTTTTTTATCACAGCCTCAAAACGGTTCTTGTACTTGCTCACAAAGTTTTGACAGGTTTCTACGGGGCTTTCGGCCAACTCCTCCTTTTTGAAAGTCTCAAGGTCTTTGAGATGGGAAAGCCTCCTTGCCATCGCTTGAGTCTTGAAAAATGGCTCTTTCCAGAAGGGGGTACGGCTGCTTATTAACGGTGGCTTGTGAACACTGCTTCCATGTGATAACGGTAAACCTACTGACCTCCTTTTGTGCCAAGTTGATATCAGCCCCTTTCTCCAGCAGGGGTCTGCACATCCCTGGAGAGTACTGGGCTGCGAACATCAGCATCGTACGACGACGACTGGAGACCTATTAATTGGCACATAAAAAAAAACATAGCTGACTCTTCAAATCAATGCAAAATGGAGCACCTTCTAACGACAGCACTGTGGACACCCCGTTCAACCATTGCCATAAATGCAGCCATTACAGTTTCGTTTCAGAGTCCATTTTCTGGACCGAAATTACCAAGTGAGATTTATACAGAGATGCAGGTAACAAATCCCTGATGACACAAAAATGTAATGTGGGAAAACAGACAATGCATAAGGGTACAAGGACAATCCTTAAATTGTGTCAACAGAAACATCTTGCAGCCGTTTCACCCCAGTACCAGATTCAAAGTGGTCACACCAAAGGGCGGTCCCTCAACCAATGTTTCAGTTCCTCAAAATATCTGCACAGCAGAAACTGCTCTGAACTATTTTCTTTACATAGCAATTGCATAATTTTGTGTGGCAGTTTTTTTCACAATAAAACTCCATGACATTATTGAATATCCATATAAAAGAGAATAATAAAACAAAGGAAGGCTTAAATTTACCAATGGTCTTTCTAATCACTGTCAGAGCAAGTGGGTTCTCAATCTAGGGCTGGAAATTTTGAAGTGCGTCGAGTACATTTAAGCATAAAGTACCTGAAAACACCTGCGCAAGGGATCTGCCCAAAACATCTGCCCATTATGCACATAAACAGCTGAACACATCTGAGTATCTTGCCCCCTTTTTTCTGTTGAACTACATGTAAATTGGACTGTTAAAAGAATCTTACATGTACCTGCATTTAAATACAAACGTCTGAACACATGTTGGCTTTCTCACGTGGCTGGCAATGGCTTACTTGCAAAACGATGTGACCTTGTGTGAATTACTTGGCTGTGGCCTAAAATTAGTATGCAGTGTGCACTAGTCTATGGTAGTGGCTGAAGCCAGTTCTCATAGAGTTGTGTGTAATTTCCAGCCATAGCCAAGTAATTCAGATGTGGCCTATGTTGATGTACCCTAATGTGGCGCAGTCTGATTTTTCGCCTCTAGCGCCATGCTGGAGAAATATTTGTACCTTGAATTTCATCATAAGTGAAATTGGAAGCTCCCAACATCCCGATTCAAAAATTTGATTTTACAACATCTCGACCAGCTGAAAGTTCCCATAAAAATTGTATTAAATGCTTCCAAAATATGTAAATAATCTTCAAACTTACGGCTTGGTTAGTGAAGGTACATGTGTAAAATCAATTTAGCAGAATTAGTCATCTTCGAAGAATTTCTTGAATTTTTATTTGAACTTTTTTCAAGTGCCCTACGCAGGCATGGTAGGGAAACACTCAGCTGAAATCTTGCCCAATTTCTGGACGCTGCCGTTTTTTAATTTCAGAATAAATTTCATGACACTGAAAGATAACAGGTTCAACAACATGTAACTTGAATTTTATAGTGCAATGTTTAAATAAATGAAGTTTTTCAACAAGGAAGTTGGCAACAAGTCAAATGAAAAATGAAGTGCGCCATTAGGGGACTCTAAAAAAAAATGTACAATCCAGTAACACATGATGCACTTTACATAAATTTCTCTATAACCAAAAGCGTAAACATACATTAGGCCAAAATGCAACATCAATCACTTTGTTGGGTTTTTTTGGTTCTTTCAAGTTTTTGAGGGAGCTACACAGAATGGGGGACAAGTAAGACCATGGCTCTGTCTCACAGAAAACTTCATCTTAAGGTCTAAGTCTGGTCTGTGTTATTCGGCTGACATACCGGTAAAAAAAAATTCACATCGATATCATGTTCCTCCAAGAGCTGTTTTCCACGCGCAACTTCATTTTTCAGAATGGCAAGCAACACCATGAAAGGTAGTTTTTCTTCTGGTGATAAAGAAACATTCTCATCTTCATCTGAGGACATTTTGCTGTGACAGATTCAATTCGTCCTGAAACAAACAAATCCAATGTGCACTGTAATTAATTTGCAAAATAAAGAGATGCACTTCCTGATAGTTATGCAACAGCTTCATCCTAAGACACAGCACTCTCTGAATAGCGTCCGAACATCTCAAATGTTTATGTGGTGAAATTGCAAGTCTGGTTTTAAGTGCTTGCCAAATTCTATCTGATCAAACTCACTAACTTACCAAGTACCAAGCTTCCGGCAGATACGGAGACTCAAAATTGATTAAGTGAAGGCCCACAAAACTTGCAGGCACTGAGTAGAAATTGTAACAGTTTATTTGTCATTATAATCGTGGAGGAAGGAATGTACGTGGGGCCCCTACTCAGCAAGCAGTGTTTTCTGGGGGTCTCTAATATTCAACAGCTTTGGTATCACTTTGTATCTGCATGGACAATAATGTGCAGTCAAGTAATCTTAAAATTGTTTAACGTCTTATGAATAGGTCTTATGTACTTTTAATGTAAACACAGACTTCTATTCCAGTCATAAAACACAGAGTCCAAGTCTGAGTCCAAGTCCCATCTCTCGAGTCCGAGTTCCAAGTCACCTCGGTCGAGTATGAGTAATGAGTCACAAAGGTCATGTCCGAGTCCCCTTTATTATTGTATTAGAAACACATTTTCAGGTTCTGCAAATATTCTTTTTACCACAGCTCTCTGATTTAATGAACTGGACAGACATGTACATCCAATAAACCATAGAAAATAAACTCTGACAAAAGGTGTTTTGATTTATCAATTTGATTGTACCCATGCACTCAAACCCTACATGTACTCTTCATTCCCAGCTTTTACTGCTGGCATTTGTTATTAGGGACATATCATGGGAGAAAGACAACAGGATAGGCCAATTGGCATAGCGGTAGGTTTATCCATGGCCCATGCTATAGTGTGACTCGAGTTCTTACCATGTAGACTACTGCAGGTCCCACCAATCTTTGTCAGACACTCAGAGGTATAATTTAGCTTATATGATGAGAAAAGTGGAGTCAGGATGCAACATTTTTTCCCCTAAAAGTACTCCAAGTACTCTGTTCTCAGATTTGAGGACTCAACTCCAACACTGACGGTTTCCAATTCTGGCTGTCGAATTATATGTACACTTGGATCTTTGGCTCACACTGTAGTGACTATAATCATGGAAAACATTTAGGCCTCGGCCTGTCCTAGCCTTCATGTAAGTAGACCTATTTTATTTGGGAGTCAACCGAACTTTGATGTGGCACCACACATGAAGCATTAGGGCCTAGGCCTAATTTTACAAGATCAAATTTGTGGGAAAACTCCATGTATCAATATACGCCCCAGCCTACGAGTACGATCACGCTGCATGCGCAGCCTAAACGGGATCTAATCCAGCCGATTTTTACGGGTTCGCAATGCTACGGGGTTTTTAATGCAGCCCAGTCAGGTGATGTCAAATCGTCAAATCAAGGGACCCAGCGTACACGAGTACGAGTCCGCCCATGCGTAACTTTGAATTTTTACGATGTAGCCTTGACCCACATTACTTGCAGCAAAACTTCCGTTCCACTCCTCAATCAAATCTCCCCCAAAGCTATCGAAACTAGTGCATAGGTTTATCTCTAATATACAAACCGACGACCTACATGTACATGACTGATTATTTCTTTAAAGAAATCAAACCTTTACCACTCGTAGGCCTATCCTCTCATTCCTGCCTGACAAAACCGATTCAAACACTTCGCACACTTCGCAGCGCAGCGTATAATTTAGCGCGGATCGGACCGGCTGGCCGCGCCATGCGCCACCAGGCCGAGGCAGCACAGCCCATCCCCAACGCACCACGCGTTACCATTACGCACGCCGGGGTCGAGCGGCGGCCACGGAGGTAGTGTACTGCTGGTAGTCTGGCCCCCAGTCCGGGACAGTATGCACCACGCCCACATCGTCGCCATACCGCCCAGCATAGCTTCCGGTGAACCACGTCACGCTAATCGGCCAAACGTTTGTTCTTCAAGCTATTCATGTTGCGCAGATATGATGCGCGCGACTGTACGTGACCTCGGGCCAGCAGCAGCACGCGTGAAGTACATGCACGATTGGGCTTTCATGTACTCTACATGTACATGTACATGAAAGCCCAATCGTGCCAATGAACTTGAGTATAAATTTTCAGCTTGACACTAATTCGAAATAACAAATTACTAATTCGAAATAACGATTTACTAATTTGAAATAACGAATTTCTAATTCACCTCGGGTTGTCTTCACCGTACTGTGCTCAGCTGCCAGTGGCTGAAAGCATCCCCTCTTTCCTCCATGCTGGAAGCAAGCACAAATCGTGTCCTCCTGTCGGAAAGTTTCGAGAGCCGGCTTTAAGTGTGGCTGACCCTCATGGACTGGGAGTGGAACCAATTTCATGCCAGGTGCAAAAACCTTGTTTGATTAATTCATTTCAAAAACATTTATTTCCATACTTTCATTAACATGCGAATCAAAGAATACACGTAAAATAAATACGAACCATAAGTACAATGTAATTATAAGAGAATATATATAAAACTTTAAAAGATAGAAAGTATGGGGCTGTTCATATCGAGGGCTTGTAGAGAACATGCAATTAAACAGGGGATAAAATACTGAAAGCAGACAAGAAAAAACGCAACCAACAGTGAAGACTAGACTAACATCTAAAACAAAAGAGTTGAAGACTAGCTGTGAAAATGAGCAGTGACATCAATAGATACTGGAGTAAAGGTGAGGTAAAGCATGAAATAAAGGACAAATCAGGTTACCTAGCCAAAGCTCCATTTAGGCTCAGCTGTCTTTTGGTTAGTACAAGAATCATAGGGTGTGTTGGTTAATTCGAGCGAGCTGCTCGCGTTAACACGAATAACTTAAATAACATTCATCTGAGCGCTCGAACGGCTGACGTATGACCTGCAGGCTGCCCCTGGTGTATCCGAGCATCCTCACTCGTGTTAACAGGAGAATTCGCACGAGCGCATCCAGGTTGTCGTGATTTGCAGCAGGATCTCCTTTATTATACATATGGTCTTTATAATGGAGATCAACATTGGCTGCCACCCATAGAGCTCTCTCTCACCGCAGTTATGGCTTCTACTAAGATTAATCAATTGCGGGAAATATAACTGTCTAAAGAATTTGGGTATTTGCATACCGCGTAAGTGTGCACTGGTATGGAACCACAGACCTGAAGGAGGAATATAATTGATGTTATCGCAGATGTTCAATGGAACAAATTAATAGACATTGCACGAAACGTTAGTGTGTATAAAATTGCATGTGCTTTTCTTGGAGTTGGACACCGTATTTCTCCAATGAATTGATTTCAGTCATGGATACTTATGAGTTGTTGGTACGTGATATTTCAACAGTTTAAGGTATTATTACGCTCCTACAAACTATTCCCCTTATTTCTATTGCACACACCACGCACTCAGCCCACAGCAAGCGTCAGCGCGCGACATGCCGTTGCTGAACCGCTAGCTACTCCGCAACACATTTCCAACTGACATGATACAGGCAAGATGTTCACAACCTGAAGCTAATTGATCTCGAAATGACGACATTGTAAAGGTCAGATGGCGACATCCTGCGATAATTTATCATAGGAAGACGACATCGTAACAATTAGGTGACCACATCCTGAAATAATTTAGCATGGGATGACGACATCACGAGATAATGATTATCGTCATTAGTGAGGATGTCAACATCCAACTGTTACGACGTCTACATCCCATGATGAATTATCTGAGGATGTCATCATCCAACTTTTATGATATTGTCATCCCGTGATAAATTATCCCAGGATGTCGACATCTTGCGTTTATTATGTCGTCATCCCGAGAAAAACATGTCAGGATCTCAACAAGTTGGGTGGCACTTCCAGAGCTCCGTAGAAATCCATTCTTGGAAACGGAAGACCACAAGTACACAAAATCCCCATAGAGGGTACAGTCCAATGATTCAAGCCCCATTGAAAACGGTGTAAAATCAGCACTGTTCAGGGCCCAATAACATGCACACCCACATCCCTGAGATTTCTGAAACACAAGTGAAATTCTTGTCTGGTCACTAATCTTTCAATTTCTTTTCAGTTTTTTGTGGGTTAACCTATTACATTTTTAATTATTCCCACAAAACAAAATCACCCCCCAAAAAGTGATTTTTCCGAAGGCTGATTGCAGCAATTTTGCAAGTGGCAACCCTCAACTTTCTTGTGCACGTAGGACCATTTTCCAACCGTAGTTTTTAGCCATTCAGCTCTCATATGAAAGCTCAAAGACCCAGGGAGTTGATCCTGGCAAGGATTTACACAATCTCACCATTTTGGGGGCCAAATGATCTCCTTTTTCAAAAGATACTGTACTAGGGGCATTTTAATGCTAATGAGCTGGCTAGAAACTCTCACTGGAATTAGTGGTCTGCACCCACAGATCTTCCTTCCTCCCCATAGAAATTCCTTCTGCAGACGTTCTACATGTATGAATAATTCATAACCACCCCAATCCAGCACTCTCATTAGCTGAGACGCGGTCCCGAAAGTCTACATAAAACGACCAGCTCCAACGGTGAGCATCGATCGTTCCCCGAGCGGGCAGCTCCGAGGTAACAACTCCTTGACCGTTTGCGAGCGTATATTTATCTGTTACTCCGGAATAAACAACTTGTTCGCTGAAATGAGACAGTAACACATGCCCTGATTAGTCGAAAGTTTTTAATGCGCTTTTTCGCCTAATGAGGGCGCTACATACGATTTACGGGCCGCAAAGCGTAATTTTTCCCAGGAGGGTGCGGGGTAATAATAGAATGGGCGTATCTGAACTGCTGCGCTTGCGTTTTTCGTAGAAAGGTTGGGAGCAATGATCATAAATGAGGTGGACAAAATTTTAAGGATAACATACAACAAAATTGCTCTCTCGGCCAGTTGCATGGTAGCTCAGAAGAGCACTGGTCTTGTAAGCATCAAGGCAAGGGTTCAAGTCTACATGTATGCAGTTATTTTTCTGGGGGGGGGAAGAGCTGGGAAGAGGACGTTTTTGTAATAGGAAAGAATACCTTCTAACTTAAGTTTCTAAGGGTCCACTATCAAGCTTGTAGTTAACCACGCTCATTTCTGAAAATTGCCCCCTGACCCTCCTAGGAAAATAAATTACGCTTACGGGAATTACTTCAAGAATTCTTGCCCCTCCCCTCCCCAAGAGAGATGACAGTACAGTTTGTAAAATGTGACAACATCCCATGAAATGTGTTCCAAGGCCATATTTTGGGTAACTGTTTTCGTTTACACTGAAAAGCCAGAGTTTGTTGTTTTGCTAGGTTGGGTCACAAATGCTGGTGCTTTCTAAAGCCCAAATGGCACATTTTTTTTCCTTTTTCCTTGGAAGGGGGTCACTTTGCATTCATCACATAGAACCTACTACAAACACACAGGCCACTAGACCGCATTCAAAACTACATACACATATTGTGATGCATGCAGCACACAAGGAAAATCAAATCTTTGGGCAATCCTACCCTTGGTATGGGGAATATACACAGTTAACTTCCAGCAATAACATTCTATGAAACTGTTTTTAACTGTTTAAAAAATTCTCCAAGTACTAAGCCTATGTAGATTGAAAACAATGTGCCTGCAACATCTGAGTTAACATGACCAAAGCACAAAAAACTGTACACATGCGCTCAACTGAGCACACAATACAAATGCAGGCAATGCAGACGTATGCCTGTTACATACTACAAGCATTGAACACGATTATGATGCATTGCAAGGCACACTGAGCGCTATTACATTGCACTGCCATCTTGAACTTTTCCAAATCACAGTTCTACACACAACACTGGCAGTCAACGCATTTACGTCTGTGCTGAATATTCACTGGTTACACCCAGACCACAGAGATAGATGCCCCAAACCCGCAAGTGATTTATAATATCAGATTGACAGCAAGATAAGAAGCACCCGTGAAATGTGATCTTTGTTAAACCAGTCAGCCTGCAGACTTGACCTTGTGATTCAGAAACACTCCCGACAGTTTTTATTCAAATCAACAGTCACTGCTTTCACTTTTTTTATTCAGATGACCACTTTAAATAGTCAAGATAAGGGACATTTCCATGGTTTTACCTGATTCAATATTCATATATTTCAATTAAATTCTAGTGAAATAAGATTTGTTTATGAAATGCTTCAGTAAAAAACTTGAACAGTAATGTGTTTCAAATTTGTTTTCATGGGAAGGTGACAATGATTTCCTTTGGTAAAACAACACTTTGCTTCAGGCTGAAGTACACATTCCAGTCAAATGAACTATAAATATCTTTGGCTTAAAAGCAAAATATCCTTCAAAGTTTTACATTTATTTCAACCGATTGTTTTACCATGAAAATAACATTTGTCACTCTCTTAAACAACCCTTATGCAAACCCTCAAGTACAAAAATTAAAATAAAAAATCTGTGACATTTTCTAAAGGTATGTTCTCATGTCTAAAAGGCACAAACACCTGCATTACAAGTCATATGTCAAGAAGCCAGTTCTTGGGTTACAATAATGCACCAAACATTCTGAACCAGTTTTTGGCAGGTATAAAACAGCAACCGAGTAGGAGCTTCAAGTTCTTGAAGGTATTGTGAGCATTGCTGAAGGCAATTTGGATCGCAAGGGTTCCAGACAGGCAATCCTATCTTGATGTGTTTAACCCTACAAGCCGAGTTATTTAACTTCAAGAAAGTTTCACAAGGCTGTCACTCACGAGAGTCCGCCCAATATTGTCCCCTCGCAACAAAAGTCATTAACTTGAGTCTACAGAAAATATCTGAAACTCCAAAGAGATATTCCGTAGTAAAAATGAATGGTCAGCTACAAAGTAAAGATCTGATGAATGCTCAGCACTGTGATCCCAGGCCTGATTGACTTTGTAGAGAGCCACAACAGCCGACTCCCAGGTACCTGAAAGTCCAATGGGAAAGGAAGAAGTATCAATGAACAGTGGCCATTATTTTACTATGTCTCAGAACTGTGACACTCAACAATGCAGATTTTCCTCTCACGCTACTATATTTCGGTTTTAAAACAAAAAAACCCAGGATATTGTCTTATTAATACTATTTGAATCTAGGCAGGGCTGCTCATGGTAAATAGTTGCTCGCAAGTGCTTTGCTCACTTGCATCGCCCTGCGTGTCAGTTATTGCTAACTTTGAATTAACTTGAGTTAAAAAAAATGTTGGGTAGACTCTGTCCCCCCTTTTTCTAGAACATTTTGCAGGGATCCAGAAAAGGATACGTTTTTGCTGTGTGATTAGACTCCTCAATTGCCAGCAAACCTAGCTTTAGGGCATCCATTTTCAACTTCCTTGGAACTCTACCATGATAGCCATATCACCTTGACACTGAATCTGTCAAAATGTCCTAATAATGCCTCTAAAAAGAGACACAAGCCAAACTGATTCTTCTCACCTGACGAGGCCACCATGATGTCGCATACTTCAGCATAGTCTCCATATCTGATATACAACTCCCCGTGCCTGCCGCTCCCTGGATATCTGGAGGCCAGGAGTTCTCTCCTGGGTTGTCTGTCCTGCCTTGACGTTGAGGAATACACCCTGAGATGTGAGAAGGTTTGTTCCTGCAGACGATACTCAAAGCGCAGTAAGCCCTGGAACACGAAACCAGACAACGCCCATGTTTGACATTAATTAAGTATCCATTTTAACACTCTCATGCACAGGCAGCCAGAAGTGGCAAGAATCTAAAAGTTCTCTGAAAATTTTGAACAATGCTCACAAAGATGGGAGTTTTTCATAAACTAACCAGCAAGCTTAGTACTTTCACAAAGACATTTTGTGTATGCTTGGGTAACACATTTCAGAACGCTTACTTGAGACCTCATTTCTGATCTGATTTTTGACAGACTCAATCTGAACTCTAAGAGCAAAATATTTGGTCAGAAGCTCACCTTAAAGTTTGCCGCTCTCAGTACGGCAGCCCTTGCTTCATCAACAGCTAGGAACAATCCCTCAGTCTTACGGACGACATATGAGCCAGCTTCTGTGGTCGGTTTCACAGTAGGGTACAGGCCCTTGCTTGGCAAGTCCAGGGTCATGTTGGTGACCTTCAACTGGGACGTGAGTTTCTGTAAACTTTTCCTGGGGAGGTAAAGCGTTCATCTTCACAAAGTAAAAAGAAATCCTCCAGTTTTTACTTAGGGTCTTGAATTTGACATCGTGAAGCACGTACATGTAAACAAGCAGCAAGGTATAAGAGCTTTGTAAATTTCGGATTATAGATGCTCTGTAGTGCAACCTGAGGCAATTCCTGGCCCCTTTGCCCTCAAGTTATTGGAGCAAAATCTTCTCGAGAGCAAGGATATTTGTTTATGGTACTGAGCTGCATGCTGTCAATGCTTTACTCCGGAACTGCTGTACTCGATACAAATACAACACCACTCACACCATGCTTCTCAAGGATTGTAAAGCTTGCAAAAGCAGTTGCCCACCATGTGCTCACTTTCCGTATTCGTCAGTAACAACTTGTCGCATCATAACTGATTTCACTTGTTTTACCGATTTGTCTAGCTCTTTTGGATTGGCAGCTCCAAGCTCAACGAACTTCTCTCATTCCGCCAAGACCTCGATTTTTTTCCTGACTTTTTATGTGTACGTACGTATGTGTCGGTGCGGCACTTTGAAAGAAAGTCAGTTCGCCTTTGTAACCGGTGCAGCAAATATAGACTCATTGGTAGTATTGCGCATGCGCAAGTATGATAATTAGAATGATATCTCACATGAGAGGAATTAACAAATAACAGCCAAGAGTTTGATTTTTACTGGAGTCAGGTTTTCATGCGAGACCAGGCATTCACCCAAAGTGACTTTTGGGTGAAGTGACTGCACTCGTTATTGCGCGTTAACCTTCACTGGTTCCCCTCCTTTGGCTACGTAAACAGAATTCAAGTTTTGTGGGAATCCACGAAATAGTTCCTCGTTTCCTGCATACGTACATTTCGAAGGGTATTGCTTATACACTGTCCCAAAGCAATGTGTGAATCAAAACATTGCCCACGTCCTGGCAAAGCAATACATACATCATGTTCATTAGCTTTCCAACTTGGATTAGAAAAGTGAAAAAAAAAAGATATTGTTTCCCTGTACAAATTTTACTGAGAATAAAAGGAAATTTTAAGCGCCAAGTGGTCAACCAACATTTATTCCCTTACAACCCACTCCCCAAATTTTATTCCATTTTTACACTGAACTTAAAGACCATAAATTTGAAGGAAAAAACACACGGATCTCCGATTAAACTGAAAATATTTTCATGCCTGACCTTTATACTGAGCCATAAAACTTAAAGAAGCAGAAGACATACACACCTAATGTGATGGAGGCAGCTAGATGCTTTGATATACAGTGTGCTGTTAATCAATAACGCTGTTTCCTCTAGCGCCAAGATGATGTGTGACACTAAAAATTACATAAAAGGAGTGAACCAGTTATGGCAAAACTGTATGTGACCTAAAATAAAGACATTGTCTATAAAAATCGCAATTTTAGCCAGGTTTCTTAAACAAGTTTTAAAGATACATATAAAACCCAGCAGAATGATCCCATGTCAATGACTTTTCACACACCCTATAAGATCTGGGTGAGAGAGTTGAAAAAATTCCTTACTTGTCATAATTAAAAGGGAATTATGACTGAACCAAACTGCTGGTCCCAGTAACACAATTTACGGACCATTTCACACGGGGGGGAGGGGGGAACTAGGCTGTTCTGTGCCTGATCAGTTGTAAACAGTTACCAAATTATCAGATGTTGACAGGACTTGTGTCCCGACTAACAATTCTCGTTCAAACTTCTTTGGAAGTCCCCCAAATAGCACAATGGTCTCACTGAACTGTGTCCTCGTACTGCAAGGCTCACCATTCACTCGTGGTGTTAGCCGGTGGAACATAGCCTGAGAGTACAGACTAAACCAAGTGGCAGGGAGGGACACGCCTCTGATGTCCATACTGATGTTCTTCCATTTGGCTGACAGCCAGGCTGTGCTGTGTAACGTGCCCAGGGAAGGACTGGTGGGGAGAAGAACGGTGGCTTCTGCATGGAAAACCAATATTGACCAGGCTGGATAATATCAAAAGAGAAATACTGCGCAAAATTTTACTGAAAGCAGAAACAACAGACAGTATCGTAAAGTAAAGGAAAACAAATTAAATTTAGAGAAAAAAAAAGGGCAAAGCGCCGTATCTTCTTCAAAGCACATAGCATCGTCTTGATGAAAATCTGTTATCATTCCAACAGAAAGGTCATTTAGGGAATATTGAAAGCATAATGATGCTTCACCGAGCTGTGACTTATACTCAAGACCTCAAGAGACCTCAAGAAATGAAAGTTCCAAACATGTAAACTACTACAGCATGATCCTTACCTGGGAAATCATTCATGGTAGGGATGATAAGAACATCTGGAGACGAGGCTAGCTCAATGTAGAACTCCCACTGAGCAATGTAGGTGCTTCTGACAGAAGACCAAAGAAAGAGACAATTTGAAGACAGAGGAATATGGAATGTAACGGAAGGTTCTTAAGAACAAGTTGACTGTGCATGCCATCTATCTAATAAAATTTCTTTAGAATTCAAAATTTAAATTCAAAATTTATAATGCTAATGGGAGAACTTGATGAGTGGCAAAATGTATGCCAAGGTAAATTTTTCCTTAAACTCCAAATCTTCTAGAATTTTTATAAGCAACATCGTTTCATGTCACAGTTCTTAATCCCTCCCCAAAACTATGCCACATTCAGCAAGTTCCAACTGCAACACTTTTGACACAAATCTGACATGATTACCCGCTAACCTGTGGTGAGTCTCCAGGTCAAATCGTGGGAGGTACCGCAGACTCCGCCCCCACCCTGCACAGCCTCTGTTGTCAAAGCCAGGGGAGACCGACCCACACCATAACACACACGAAGCGTTCGCCACGCAGTCACTGCCAAACTCGCTCAGATTCCTCTGGGGAGAGAAAAGAACATAAGGATGGAAGTGACAGAGACAACTCAAGAAAAGCACACTGAAAACAACAAGCAGTCATCACAAGGAGTACAAGGTTTAAAGCCTAGTTTGGACATTAAAAGACAAAGAGACTGCTCCAATCTTGCATGCTGTCACCAATCATTACAACCATAGGGAAACCTGGCCTAACACGCATCATGCTATTGCACAACAGAACTTCAGATTTATTGGGAAATTAAGTTGTATCCATCAAATCATGCTCACTGTAACATAATTTGAGTTGATGAAAATCTAGTACTCATTTTGGAATTGTTACATCACATCGCTGAAAATCCTCTTTTTTCACACTGAGTACTAGGTACCTTGGCAAAGCTGACAGCATTCACATCCAGAACATGACCAAAAATAAGGGTTACAAATTTTCTATTTTACAGTTTATTATCCAAAAACCTCCTTTAAAACTTCCAAAATGATCTTCCTAAAACTTGTGCAGAACTTTTCATTCATAACCACTTGTTGGTAAAAATGGAATAAAAGCAGGGTCTTAATGAGTTGGTCACAACTCTTGTCCCTCGACTAAATTGGCACAATATAATAAAAAAACACCAAAGCATCATGTCCATCTGCAATGGATATGATGCTTTTTTCCCCCACATAAAATTGCCGTATCTGAAATCACAGCAGTCGGCAGTTGGTGGGTTTTATTGTATATCCAACATCCATGTGGATTAAATTGTTTTTTCAAAATACCTGATACTGAACAGCATCTTCCACCGTTCCATAGTAGTCCCACTCAGACATATTGGCGGGGGTAGGCCTCTCAACGAATGGAGCCCACCCAAAAGTACCGTTTAGTAACCTGCCCCATTCTTCCCACAGTGCAGGACTGGAGGCAAAGTTGAGGTAGCAACCAATCCAGATAGGGGTGGCCATGTCTGGAGGAAGACTGAGGGGCTTGTTGAGTAATTCTGTAACACAGAGATTTTTTCAAAAGGCGAAACGTTATATTGTACCTGATTTATTTCAGGTTAAAATAAACTTCCCAGTGCCTTTGAGTTTTTTTTTTTCACTGTACGGGTAAACATGTGAAGAAAAAAAATGGATACCCGCGAATTGCTTTGATGTCAGTCCTCCTCCAAAGATGAAGATGACAGGATGGTTGCCATGGTACAGCATGACATCAGGCCCATGAATGAATACACTGTCAACCAGATACTGCAAGTTGCTGTGGAATGCATTAACCACCTAGTCACATGAATGAAACCGAGTAAAGTAGAATTCCTTCAGTCTGGCACAGCTTCTGGGGTGGTAGGGCAGGAAAGCAGCCCAACACAAGGGTAACACAAAACTTTACCTTCAAATGCCCAAACAAAACCCTGTTAAATCTTGTAAACCTCAAGGTGAACCTGAAATTACCACCTATTTAATTTTGCATTTCTTTCCTGATAGAGAGGAGTGGTAAAGTGGTTGGGGTGTACCACTCCTAAGTAGAAGTTGGGAGTTGAAATTCTCAGCTGTTGGTCCTACGATGTGTCCCTAAGCAAGCCACTTTAGCCCCTTCATGTCAAAGACTGGCATCCCTGCTATTCAGGGATTCAAAGAATATTAAGTCATTCCCATGTCAGACAACCACAGATCAGCACTAGCCCAAGGAGCCACCTTGGCACAGGACAGCAGCATTCATGGGCGTCACTGAAATTGCTTCGGGGGGGGGGCACTCACTTTCCTTTCTTTCCCTTCTTTTTTTATTAGCCCCTCCCCCGTATGATCCACTTGACTGCATACAGGCCCGCTGATGTGGCTGATAGTCATAACGATCTATGGGAAACAATGACCGCTAGATCCAAACACTCCTCCAGTGAAACAAATGACCACGTAACAACTATTCACTCAACTACTGAATGAGCACCTATCGGAGTGAAGCGTATGTATCCAGGCACATGGGGGCAGGAAATGAATTACAGGTGGTGGACAAAAAGCAGCATGGCATTTGGCATTATCCAACCAGAGTGGAGGGGCTCCCTAACCGGCAGAGAAGAGACAGGCTGGTGGGGAGCTTTCAAGTAGGCTTATGCAAGGACCAGGCACACAGTAAAGACCATGCATTCAAACACAAATTGGTCCTGTATGCTCAGTGCTTCATCAAATGCCCGTAAACCTGCACACATGCCATGGGGTTCCACCAAAGGACCATCAATGCTATGAAAATTAAGAGAGAGCATGTTTTTACATCATTGCTATGTAAAAACATGCTCTCTCTTAATTCCACTCAGAGCAGATAAATGATGCCTACAGAATTTTAAGAGATCTGAAAGAAGCTGTTCTCTACCTCTGCACTTGTCTTATTCTTCAGCTCTTTTGTAAGCCAGTGATCACACCTGCATAGCAAAATTGTGACCAACCATCCCCAAACCAGGCTGAAGTAGGCAATTTGATAACCCTAAAATAGTGGAACTTCCACTCTTCAGACATTCATGGGAGTTTTACAGCTATCACTGCCCGCAAGAAGTTTAGTGTAGACAAAGTTTTGATTGAACATGGATCACTTCAAAGTGTAAAAAAAAAATAGCTGAAGGAGAGGAATTGTCCAACATCACTAATACCAACTTCAGCCTGGTTTGGGGGTGGTGGGTCCCAATTGGAAAGGAACCATTAGCAATAGCCATCACATTTATTACAAATAAAATAAAGATCAAATCTACATATAATATTCAACATAAAACAAATTATCCTCACCTAAGACACGCAGGTAAATCGATTAATGATTTCATACTTAATCTTGATCTTTGTTTATAGTGAGTTTAAAACAGTGAGTGAAATTGGGCTTGGATAGAAAAAAAAGTGCAAGTCTGGCTCGAGTTACAAGCTTTCATTGAGATGTACATGTACATGTAAAAATCTTACCAATTGATTCCAAGGGTAAATGCCCCATATTTCTTTGCAATCCTCAAAAGCTGTAGTAGAGCTGCATTGCTTGAATGGTTCATGTGTCCCTAAATAAAAGATCACGGAATAGTATTTTCCAATTCACTGCCACTATCTATCTGATGGGGTGATTCTCTGATTGTGGTTGAATGGTGTAGTCACATGAGGGCGCTAGTCATGTCGTCCATGAATGGCCCGGTTACCCGTGTAGCAATCTTAGTGTTGTGGGGGCACAAAAGATAGTTCCAGGTTTAATGATGTATTAATTTATAAAATTGAATGGCTTGGATCCGGGAGCTGTGGGTAAAATGCATATGGGCAGATATCTAATACTTTAATAGTCCATACCACCTAATAGAGGGATTAAGCTGCAATGGTTAAGTTTCCTGTGCCCATGGATATGCATGTTAAGTGGTCGTTGGTGCCAAAACTTTGGATCTTGTCTGAAATCTTGTTGACAACCTTGTGTTGATCCGTGTTCGGGGCCTGGAATGGTCCTGCAAATCTGCTGAATTGCGGGGTGAGGAGTCCCTAGGCTAGGGGCAGATTGGCTACATCGGCTGGTATGTTATACATGAACAGGTATTAATTATGGTGGAGGGTGCAAGTTGCATGTTAAATTTGGCAATGTGGGGTGCACGTACGTGTACCTCCACCTTTATAACTGTACGTGTATGTACACTGTATTATGACCTTGGAAGTACAGTCCGCACCATGTACTTGTTAAGTTGTAAACATGTAGTCCCAGCATATTCCGCACTGATCATGGAAATTGGCAGTTAGTTTAATTTATGGAACCGAAGATTCATGTTTGTTCACATTAATGGTTTTGTATTAGCAGGTCTTTTCTTGGGTGGAGAATAAAATCAACAATAAACCAGGCTTGACAGTGACACGGGAACCCCAATTTGGCTTCACCACCTCATTCCTTACTCGTCACCGGGGATTACACTACAGGGTGAGGAACTGGTGATGCATTACAGAATATTTAACAGGGAATTAACTACAGGTAGAAAAATGCTAAGCCTTGGCATTCACCTCAATAAACTGAATAGAGCTGTCAAACTAAAAGACAGGTGAGCATGAGTGTGACATGGGTGCGTCCCAAGCATGTATTGATCTTCCAATGGAAGATACAGGAAGCATTTCTTGTGCTTTTCTCTCAACGTTCACTTCAATGACTTACCCATTCAAGGAGAAAACCATCGATGCCTGCCGTCCTCCCTTGCAGGAACAAATATTCCTTGAGACAAAAACATGTATTAATCAACCCTCATCCCCACTAAAGCAAACATATAACACTTCTGAAGCAACTTTATACATAATCCCACGTAAAAGTTGGTCACCATTAGCAAGGGGGAATGCGGAGAAGTGCCCTCCCCCATTCCAGAACAGCTGGTACTGTGGCACCCCCAAGGTCCAAAACTGGCGAAGGGATTTATGGGTGTAAAGTCAAAAACTTTATCCTCAAAAAAAGCAAAGTTTCTACTCTTTGTAAGGAAATATTAAAACATTATCCGTTGTGAAGACAAAACGACACCCCTGACAATGATCCAGAACTGCCGACATACCTGGAAGAGCGGATCCTGGTCAGAAGTGAGTCCCATCCATGGATAGAGTGTGGATGCGATACTGATGTGTTGACTACCATTGGTACTGAGGAGATCAGCATTGTAGGTGAACACTGTCTGTTGTGCATGGCTCTCGGCTGCCATCCTGAAATGGACAGGAAGTCATTCAAGACATTCAGCAAGTGTAAACACTTGACAATATCACAATTCAATCAGCAACATTCCAGCAGGAAATCAAGAGAACTGCACACACAGAAAAGTCCCTTGCATCCTTCCAGGCCTACTTGCAAAGTGAACAGTTGGACACACAAAGAAAAAAATACCTCACAAAATTTGTTCTTTACGGTGGTGAAAACTATAGGTTGACACATGAGAAAATTTAGCAGCCACCCCCTTTTTATAGACATGCAAGAGTATTATACTATCTGGGTAATGGTGTTTTTAGGTCAACTGGCTTTTCTCATAACCCCAAGGTTGCTTGCTGCTTCATGCATCGCAAATTGAAAAGGCAGTGTTATGCTGTAATTACAAACGTGGCAATGGTCAGTCCTGGTGCAATACCAGACCCGTTGTGTGAGTGAACTTTCCAATACTCTTGGCTGGGTATTTTTAGTAACCTGAATGTTAACTTCGATTACTGTGTGAATAAATCAATTCAGGGTTGGAACCCGCTGACACCTTGGAGAGATGCTGCTGGTCGGCAGAATTATGCAAGATCCTCTTAACCATTCAGCCAATGAGAAAGTTTATATTCTAATTTCACCATGAGAAGAGGGCGGGTGAATTAGTGACCAATCAATGCAGAGATAAATAAAGCTATAGAGTTATTTTAGAGAAAACTTCAGAGCCTGCACCATGGTCGAATTTTAGTCAACACCAACATCCAGTAGACCACTGGTGAGTCCAAAACTGTCCAACAGTGGCCATATGGACTCCAGCGAGGGTCCTTTGATCCACCAAATTGTTAGATCATCAGTCTAGCAATCCAGCAGTCTGTCAACAATATTCTTATTTAGAGGAGGTATCACCAGTAAACCATGAGTTACAAAACAAACAACAGAGGCAGTGTTGTCATGTAAGGGAGAATCTTGCATTTGCAGAACAAAACCTGTCGGCAGCCGATCAGGTAATATGGTATTACTTTCAAAATTTGTTGCATAAATCCTGTAGCAAGGTGCAAGTTACACACTGCATAAGAACTCTCTCTTAAAGTAATGAATCACTACTAATACATGTACATGTATACATATATGCCGAGCCATTACAAAAAGGGAGCAGGTCCAACCAGCCCCCCTCCCCCAAAACCCCACATGCATCAAAAGGAAGTATTATTCGCCTGGTGTGTCCCCCCCCCACTACTGTGGCCCCATCATGTCGGAACCTGACAACAGAGCCGTACCTACACGTGCTGGTATTTTTACCTTCCTATCCAAATTCAACATGAAGTATATCTTACCCGTGAAATGACCAAAGACCAAAACTGCCGTCATGCTCTCTGGTAAGTTTGTTGCTCGTCACATCAGCCAGTACCTACAGCACAATGCAATCAATCCAGAGTTGTCTTTCTTTATGATTGAAATACAAGCACGTGTTTTAACCATAACAGCATTGAAAGATCGGAGGAAGGGGGGATCCAGAGTTTTCTTGTATTTGGAAAAGATAAACAACTTTCTCAGACTATTTCACGATGCTGCCTCACACCTCAGGGGGCTACCAATTACACAAATAAATCCGATGAAGTCCCTCTCCCCATAACTAACAGAAAACAAGTTTAGGCCTCAAAACTTTGTTTTGGGATACGGCTATGGCTCCTTGCCAATGTGCTTCTCCAACTGTCTTCCTTGGAGTTAATATGTTAAGGTTTATAAGAGATGATCCAAGAAGTTTCAAAGCACCTTAAGAAAGTTACTTAATGGCCGACAGTTAAAATTCTTTGTCTCTCTTTTAATTAAGCACACTATCAGGTTTTCCTTGCAGTAAAATAACCTTTTTCTTTCCAACGAAACAGAATGACGAATGCAGGATAGACAGGAGGACAGCTACGGTTAGATAGGTAAATTGGCATGAAGCGGCCATCATAAGATCTGCAATAAAGAAAGGATAAATCATATCATCAAATAAACTTCAACCTGGGCACTGAATCCGTTTTCAACAAAATGAGCAGATTTCTTTCTCTGGAGAATTTCTCCAGACTGTTCTGCCGTAGTTTATGCTAACCTGTACAGGACCTGATGCTTACTGGTATATACTACTTGTAGATGGTACCATTTTGGCCACAAAGTGCGACTTTCGGGGGAAAAAAGGCAAGATGGAGCAGAAATACGGTTTGATTTGATTCATTGAACAAATCTGTGTGATATTTCCTTCGGGTTTTCCCAACATCCCAAGCAATACCACAGGCCACGCATGTGCATTGGTCAAGTGCAGCACACTCTCTAACAAACAGCCACAGACTTTTTTGACTTGAGTTTAATTGTGTTTATGTACATGTCCTCCGGTGCACAGTGGTCTCTGCACTGGTCAACCTTTTCTAGCTCTACCATGTCTTATTCTCCTCTGCACAGTAATGTCCTAGCAAAATGCCAAACGCCATTGCTGCCAACTGTGCCAACTGAATACAGCATGATGACCTACCTGCATCCATCCTATGTGTGACACCGTCTTTATGCCCACTACTGTACAGGTATACCCAGACAGTGTACATGTACATGTATATGTACAATGCTGGGATTGACCAATCAGAAAAGTAGCTGAAAACAGCTGAAAAAAGGCATACAGAAGCCTAACTGTGAAAATCTCCTATATTTTGCACACAGCCAGTGAGGACGAAAAGCTGAAATCTCAAACAAAAAGGCTGAAATACATGTAAGCCTAAAAGCTGAGCAATCTCACCCTTGACAACGTTACTAGGTTGACATTTGTAAATCACATGTGAAATGCTGACAAAACCACTATTAATGTTATCACAGAGCTGAGAACCTCTGACAAACTCCTTCAACTGACATATCTCCTGCCCAGTGATGAAGATAAGTCCATACCATACCACCATGGAGGTGGAATCTGATTCTACCTCCAAGATACCACAGTCCATCCCGCACTCCTTCACGAGTCCGGTCAGGAGTCCTGTCACCAGATAATGATTAATATCACAAGGGGTTGCTTTGTCAGCAGTTCTTTTGAATAGGCCGTGATTTGGGCTCCAGACTGAATGGCTTGTGATGGACTTGTGATGGACTTCGGCGATTCTGTGGCCAGAATGACTGAAGCCACTTACTCTGTGCTACACACAACTATGAAATATAATGGTGACACCTGAAAAAGGCATGCTCTTGGTTTCGTTCTCCCTAGGTAAAAAGTAACTTTAAGACCCGGGACTGTTAATTCTCTTCTTCACTTTCACTTAGGCGCTTATTGTTCACCTGTCTTTAAGATCATATCATCTCATTAATTACACACCCCTCCTACCAAACAATGGAGTGACCCCTGGCCAGAGGGTGGGTGGTCTGCATGGCAGAAGAGCTACATCAGAGGAACAATTTCCAGAGACCAGAGTGTTGCCAGAGTGGAAAGACATTCCATGGCCTTTTCTATCTCCTGGGACAGTCCAACCTTACTTGAGCCCTAACTCTGCTCCAACCATAGCCTCTTCTGTCCATGTCTGTCTGCATCTTGTCAGGTAGGAAATTTCATTATTTGTGGTAGTAATAGTTTGTAAGAAGACTGACACCCACATACATGTATTCACTGCGTGGAAGAGATACAGCAAACCATTTGAGATACTTAAAAAATAGTTCAGCACACTGTGAAACTCTGTAATGCCAACTGTGTCATGATGCACAGAAATTGAATCATCCTTGGCCAACCGCTTCATATGTTTAATTTTTAATTCTTAGCTTTACATTGGAATCAGGATCTTTTAGTTTCAACATGAGTCTCACAAAGAAAGTTTTCTATGTAACCCCCATGGGGTCTGACGTCCGCTTCTCTCCGTCGGACCCCACAGTTCTGGGAGTACTCTATGCACACGCCCTCCCCCCTAACAGTTTCTTTGACATCATCAAAGTGCATTTTATTTATACACTGAACCTACAAAGTAATGCGTTCCGATCATTTTGATACCAATTTTTGGAAAATCCGACATGTAGTTCTTGCGCAAAGTCCATTTTGCTGAGACAGGTCAGCCAACAACGTCTTTCCATTGACGTGTTCAATGCACAAGAACTGACACGGAGTGTGATCTTGAATTTCAAATGACTGTAACAAACCTTTGGATTTGAGTTAGGACTTCACAGTTGCACTGCTAAGGAATGATTTCACTTTGTTTAGTTTCATTGAACCATATAAATAAGTAAACAAACTTTACAAGAGCAAAACAGCCATAACTCTGGCAAAATTCAGTGCAAAAATAACACAATACTTTCTGGCTTGGATGACACTGCACGTTTCTCAAAAAATATGAACATTCACAAACAGGCAACAAAATAACCATGAAATGGCATAACAAAACTGAAAAATCAGGTTAAATAGGGCAGAAAAACGTATGCAGATTAAAGGTTCCATGAAACCTCTGTTGATAAATCGTTAAGTGTTTGAAATACCATTAATATGCCAATAACATGATGAGGGATGTAAAAATGGAATAAAATCTCCTTTGTTGTGGTTTATTTAACTAACCCCTTAAATGAATAGTTTAATCCTGGGAAATGATGGCACTATGTGTGATGTACATGTACATTTGAGAACCCACAATTGCAACATAATTTATAGTCAGGCACACTTTTGAAAAGATGGTTAATTGCATGGGAAATGGTCAGCTATGATAGGATCAGTAGACTTAGTGTGGCATTTCTCTACTGTAAACACATTGCACAATACCACAGATGGACCTCTTCATCAGATCCTAAAATATGATCCCTTGTTGTGAGGTCACCACAAAGGCATTATTTTAGAGAATTTACCTTTTACTGGGTAAAGTCACAAGAGAGTACTTTAATGGTTAAATATCAATCATAAGGGAAAGCCGGCCTTGCACAGTGCTGTCTGCCTTCCTCCAGGGTCAAACAATCAGTCAACTCAAGGGCAGGGAGTCCTATAGGGAGCAGAGCCATTAATCGCATTCAGAATTCAGCCGCCAGACTTGTTACCCGTTCATCATCTAGGCAACGTATAACTCCTATTATTCGCAGCCTTCACTGGCTACCTATCAATGAGCGAATCGTTTTCAAGATTCTACTCCTCACTCACAAATGCATCCATGGTTCAGCACCAGCATACCTCCGTGAACTTATTCAAGTATACGAGCCTCAACGCACCCTCCGTTCTAGTTCAACATTGCTGCTCAGTACACCTGTCACTCGCAATAAGACTTATGGATATCGTTCATTCAAGTATGCATCACCATCGCTGTGGAACTCTCTCCCACACCATATCAGAACTGTCAAAAATGAAAACGAATTTAAGTCACTACTTAAAACTCACCTTGCTTTATTTCATAATATTACTGTGAAGCGCATCGAGATGTGCTATGTGATGCGCTATATAAGAAATGTGTTATTATTATTATTATCACATTGTGTAGTAGTGCCTTAATTATGGCTTTGGAAAGGGTGATGAAGTTGCATCTAGGATCAGTCTTCCTACTGAAATGCACAAGCTGTGGAGAGTGGACATGACCTCACCAAGTCTCCTTGTCCTGTCACAGATGAACTTCATCACTCTCCACAGCGACAGCCTTCAGCTTCCCCAAAGTGTACTTTACTACATGTACTTGATAAGCTGTGGCAAAAAGATCCAACCGCCTGGCCTCTACCTATCCCCACCTTGACCACCCTCAATGCCCTTTGCAGACCCTACTGGTTCACCTACTGGTTCACCTGGTATATGTGGTGCATGTTTCACTATCCTTTGACTGGCTGTGTCCCACGCCCCCATGCTTCACTCCCCTTGGGACCTGGTCCCTTGTATGGCTACCCCTCCCCATTACTTGACTGGATCTTGTTTGCCCTGTATAAATCATTTTATCGCCCGTATATAAAACACAAAATGGTTGACCGTGTTCACACATCCGAGTTTATGACCTATGAACTCTTAATGGCAAGGCTGGGTTGGATCAAACACTTACTCCGTGAGCTAAATGGACCTCTTTACTGAAGATGACAAGTTGTTGGTGATATCAAGAAGTGAAAGTAGCAAGTACTCTTTTAGAGGAAGAGGGCAGAGGGCAAACAGGACATGTCCATACATGTAGCCTTAGCTTTGGCCTTTCTGGGACATTGTGTCCTCTGTGTGGTGAAAATACCTGTTGACAGTCCATTTTGTTTAACAAACTGGATAGCAAGTGCTACCAAGCTACACATCCTATCAGGGATACTATGCAGCCAAGGCACATACAAGTCATTGTGTGGATTGTGAATCAGAGCTCAAGCTGAACAACCCAGCGACTCCAGCATTTTTAAAATCCATTTGAACAAGGATGGAATCACCTGGATTTATAGTCAACTGCTGACTTCACTGCAGGGCAGGGTTGATTTGACAGACATGTCGGTTTCAGTATGCAAAGGACGTTTTCCTGTATGTACAGTTTTGTTTCCTTCACCTATGCAAAGATACATTCTAGACACAGTTGTCATATTCACCCTCCGTCTCTCTGATTTTAGATCAGTCAGTAGTACAAAGCATTCATTCACTCCTGATGGAGGTTACATGAAAAAAATAAAAGCTGCATATACGATCAATTAACATTTGCCACTCAAAGATGCATCAGCTCAAGATTGGTGAACTAAGAAATGTAACAACCATTGTTCTATCAGTAGGTCCATTGCTCTAGATTCCCTATGCATATAGTTTTCCTTTTTTTTTTACTCCGAAACATTGTTTAATCCGAAACATCTTTGATCTACATGTTTATGAACAGAAGGGTGGATCCAGGGGTTAGGGTCATAGCCCCCAAAATGAAGCCCCTCAAAGAGAGAAAGGCAACATTTTTTCTATTCTATTACTAGTTTTTCCCAAAGTGTGTAAGGAATGTCAAAATGTAGCCTAATCCTCCAGAGAGGCCTTAAAAGGTTACTTTAGAAAAAAAAGTTATATCATTTTTTTTTCAGATATAAGGACCATAGTAGAATCAAAACGGGGGAGGGAGGATGCCTTGAGAGTAGAGCTTTTCAATTATAAATCAAGTCCATCATTCCATTATTCTATGAACCATGACATTCTTTCCAGTTGGAAATATGTCTCCTTTACAATGCCATAACCACAGGGTTAAGCAAAAAATGTAACAATTATAATAGATGGTAAAAGTGTTTGATAAAATGAAGTTTGCTTCAATAAGTCTACATATTTTGTACATACATTTCAGGTTATTACGTATTGCATTCATTTTCACACCAAGAGTGACATGGAGGTATAAACCATTATCCCATTGTTTGGTCCACCTATCCCAGACATTTGGGGTCAGTGGGACAGCCATCTGGGGTGAATAGGACACACACAAAATGATGTAAAACATTGAAAAGTTCCAATTTAAATGGTGAATTCTTATCACAGAGACAAGTAGTTTCTTCGAACAGTCATGTTTTACTCCTCACAGATGGGGATCCAAAGTTAGAACAAAGAAGGTACATGTGTATGTCAGTTTGTCAAATATTGGTTTTTACTAAGAAATGCATCAAATGTTGACCCCATAAAGGATGGTTGCAATCGTCAGAGATTTCTACACCAAACAATTGCCCCAAATGCACGCAACATTTGGACACCGCTTTATTCCCCAGCAATATTTGTAGAAAATTTCTCCTCCAATAAGTACAGTACTCCTGGGAGATCTAAAAAAAACATGTTGTCCCACTTTAATACCCAATTTGTTTCTTTGCCGTCGTTCCACTCATGGAGCTATTCAAACACTTTTTTCTAGCTTCATGTTCCACTTACCCCGAATTACACTGTGTAGTGTACTTATACATTATACACATAGAAAAGCATTGGAATCTTTTATAATCATTGTGGCTGCCTCGGGGCTCACTTGAACACTTGCAAGCATACCAATGTGGCACATATACGATTAACAGTACAGGCCCAGAAATGCAGTAAACAACACAGTCTTTATGTCATTCTCAATGGGAAAAGCAGTTTGTGGGTGCAGTGTCCCAATTCAAGGAAAATTCTCCGCCAGGCCGAGGCGCAGAAAAAGTACCCCCAGAGATTTTTGTTTGAGAGGCC
>NW_019091432.1:1109212-1126323 GCF_001949145.1 Acanthaster planci
CAGTCAGAGTCCTCCTCGTCAACAGTCAAGGACAACACTCCCACATCAACAACAATAAGCTCAGGAGCAACACGTGACTACCATCTGGAGCGGTCAGAGTTCAGTATATCCCCGGATGGCAGCAATGCATATCTTCAGAGAAGCCTCTACCTTCAGGAGCTGTTCGCCAATAATTAACAGCTGTAGGAGTAGCACGAGCAACAGCGAGAACAGTCTTTTGCTTGAGGCAGAATTTGGTCTAAAGCAAGCTTAACTCCAGAGGAAACAGTTTCTGAGATCAGTGACAGTACAAATGTAAAAATTGCTTCAAACTTCAATGCATTCATGCCAAGAAATCATATTTAAGAACTAGCATCATGGTAAAGTAAGCACAACTTCCCTGCTAGGTGAGAAGTAGCGCTATTTAATTGAGTCCTGTAGATGGCAGAGTGATCTGTAGACTTAACCCCAGGCTTTGCTGTCCAACAGAACGATTTATGCAGATGATATACCTAGTTTGTCCTACGATAAAATTATCCCTGGGTGCTTGAATCAGTCCTTGAGAATTTGTAAGAATTTACAAGAAATTTAAATCAAACTACAGTCATTTGCAAAAGTTTCAGACCACTTGGAATTCTATGGGTATATCTGTCAATGGGCCTGCATTCCTTTGTCTCAATGGATGATTACATAACGTGTTTACTGTAGTGGTCCATATCATGAAAGTAGATCTTGTTGGCCCATTCGAATGAAAGTTTTGCCAAGACAGGTCTTGTATGGAGTTTTATCTTCACTGCAGCATGGGTTAAAAAGCCACTCTAAGTAAGGTTCAAATGGTCCAAATACATGTAGTGACCCTCCATCAAGAGGGCTACTCTGAATGTCAATTTAGCAAGAGGACTGGTTGCGGCAAGACTGTTGTGCACAATGCCATTTCAAAATATCAGAGAGATGGCTCATTTTCTCACCAAAAAAAGCACGGTCATCCAAGAAAAACTGCTCCTGGTGAAGATCATGTGATCCAGCGAATTATTGTGAAGGATCCCTCAAGTTCTTGTCAAACATCAAAGTAGCTTTGCAGTCCACTGGGACAAATGTTAGTGTAAGCACCATTTCTCGTCATTTGAGCAAAGAATTTTGCTCAAGTCACATCAACCTGGCCATAAACCCCTCCCCAAGAAGGCAAGGAAGGTGAAGAGGCTCAGTTTTGTCAGGAAACTTGAGTCCTGGACTGCAAAAGACCAGTCAAAATTTTTTTTTTCAGATGAATCAATTGTACAACAATTTGTATCATGCAAAGCCCATGTCTGAAGACCTAATGGGAAGAGAACTGATTCACGATACACAATTGCGACCATGAAACATCTCCAAAGCCAGATGAAATGGGATGCCATGTCCCATACTGGAGCATCCGGTCTGGTCTTCCTACCACCCAATACCACCATGAATGGTCCAAAATACATGTATGTTATACTCTCATAGGATCAGCTGAAAACGTGTATAGATGCCCACAGATGCAAAATGTTCTTGCACAATGGTGCTCCATACTACGAATCCAAGGTGGTTAAGGACCTCTCATTAAGGAACAAAGTCAAAGTTCTTGACTGGCCTGGCAAAAGGCCTTATCTCAATCCAATCGAAAGTCTCTGGTGTGAAGGTTGTGACAGACAAGGTAGCGGACAAGACAGCCATCAAATGCCGAGGAATAAACTAGTGGAAGCCATAAACAGGTCTGGGAGAAGAAAATCTCAGAGGACTACTGTTATTCTCTCATCCCCAGCATGCCACATTGCATTCAAGAGGTCATCAAAAACTGAGGAGGGCACACTAAATATTACACGGATAACATTTCAAATCAATGAAAATGTAGTCAAACAGTATTTAAGGCAAGACAATAATATTACACATTGAAAATAAATGTTGTAAGTTTCAAAGATTTATTTGCTAAAGCTTGGTTTTCCTTTCAGTTACTCCATTTTGTATAAGTGGTCAAACTGTTGCAAATGACTGTTTTTGCATGTATAACCGATTTCAAGATTTTCTCTTTACATTCCCTAGTGTAAGAAATGACTCAAGGGTGAACAATGTTCCCTATGAAATGAAAAAAAATGAAAAGTTTGGTTTTCATCATCTTGTAATTTCTTGCACATTTTTGGAACTCCGATTCAGGCTAACCCTGTATCTTCCCATTTGGTGTTTGTTTTACTCTCTTCCATTCACTTCCTTTATTTAAAGCATTTTTGCACTACATGCCTTAGATTGTTTTTCTTAGTGGAATGTTACCACAGCAAAGGTTGATATAAATAAACCTTTACATGTACTTAAATCAACTGAATTGGAATGAACTTATTATGCTCCATGGAAGAAAGCAATTTGCCATGCGCAACATTCTAAGCACACTTTTTCAACCACCAGCATCCAGCATCACCCCCTCCCACACAGTGGAAGCCAGTACAGCTTATTTTAAATGGAGAATGTAAAAGGGCGGTATTTAGAAGTTTTATTAGTTTAAAAAAGACACTCTTTAGACTGCTTGATGACGCTTGGTTGTTTGTTTTTTTTTCTTCTTGTATTTGGCAATCAAAGATATGCCCAGCAAACATAAGCACTTCCTGGTAAAACAGACAAATGTTGCAATTTAATTTCAAAGATGCTGACTGTGCTATCACCTGAAACATGGTGAGGGACGACTTTTTGCTGAAAAAAAAGTGACACAAACTCATTTTTGAGTGTTTGTGTTTATTGGGGCATGCACAGATACTTGGATCTCAAGCAGAAATAAATTTAAATAAAATTAAAAACAGCACCAAGCTGAGAGTTTCCTTTTAAAATCAGACAAGGTCCAACTGCCCCAACTGACATTTAATATTTAAAATTGACAGTATCTTCTTACGCTTTTTTTTTCTCTGAAGGGGAGGGGGTTCACATCAGTGTACAAGTAGATTGGGGGCATGGATCTTGGTCTCTTCATATTGAGATCTTCCCTCCAGCTTCTCTTTTCTTCATCGCGATACCTTCCAGAGGGAGACCACTGGGCAGTTGACCCATGACAGGTGGTTCCTAACGGAACTGTCACGGTGTATATCTCAAACTTTTAAATGTACCACCACCAACCTAAAAGGGTCCAGGCCCTTGGCAAGAGTCTAGCTGAGGGTCTTCTTGACCTCCCTCTCCTCGAGTGTGGCTGGCTTTGCACCTGCATATTGACTTGGTGTCAATGGTGTAAGAGCACTGTCGATTGCAGCGGATGACCATTCAACATAACCCGGTCAACTGAGAAGTCCCCTCTAGAGTCCCTACTACCCAGTACTTCGGGGACCTTTCCAATAGGGGGAAGCCCCCCTTGCAAGGATTATTTTCACCACAACTCCGTGCCTCAGAAAATTTATGAGGGGAATTTCGAGAGGCATTTCTCAGAGGGCCCAAAGAATTGAAATTCATGAAGTCCAGTTTAATGTTGCTGGTGTGAAAGCCTCTGAACTGACACGTGCCTCAGCCCATGAATGAAACTCTCCTCTGCTGTGTGGTGCTCGAACAAGGTCAGTATTGAGCACTATTTGCAAAAGCCTTGAAGATGGCAAGTTTTCATGCAAAAGAGATTTATTATATGCACTGGTGCAACATGGTCATTCTTGCACTTTGAGTCAATTGAGCTGTTCTTTCAAAGTGAAATGCCTTTGGGTTTTGGAGAATTAATTATTGAGAGTATGCAAGTCATTTTATGTTCCAAAGGACAAAGTTTCTGAGCTACTGTTGCTTTGATTTTAAAGATTTCCCCTACCAACGGAGATTTTTGAAGTTTGACAGAATCCTCCACAGGTACACACTGTCACTCCGCAAGTGTCTTTATCAGTATCTGCATTGAAGTAGGTAGACGTTCGATTCTCAACATGCTCCTGACATCAGACCCTTTAAAATCCACCGTGGGTTTTCAGAAGGTCGTGGCAAATTTCTGTGTGTTACATGTTGGGTCAGCCCAATTTCCATCTGTATCTGTCAGCCAAAATCAAATACTCTATGGAGATTCATTCATAGGTAAAATGATGCTGCAATTAATGATGATACAAAATTGTCAGAAAAATGCGTATATGCATACTGTGCATAGTGGTGACATCTGACTCCCTGTTATCTGAAATTGCAGGATCTGCAAGTAAGTGATGGTCCTTGAATCTGATCTTTACTTGCTTTTGACCAACTATCCAGTTTTGATTTTTGAAACCAAGAATCCCCTAAAAAAAAAACCAGGCATAGAGAGCTTGCTCAATCCAGTTTCAAATTATTCCATGAAAAAACTTCCTGACAACTAAAATAATGCTGCAGAAATATTTATAGATAATGAAACCGCACATTTCCGACTAGACATAAATAACAAAAGTATGTAGATGGCTTCCTGAAGTTCTATCTTTCGCTCCTTTCCGAGTTCCATGAGAAAAAAATATATCCAAAACATATAACAATTACTGTAAGGCTACCAAACATGAAAAGGAACATTTCGTATTCAGTTTGAAGTTCTGCATGAGATCAGAGGCCATGTAACACTCAACTCCTGAACACAATACTGGATTGCATCACAGGTGTCGCCAGGGGTTTTCCGCCCATTTTTTTCCAGGGGAAAAGAATTTTGGTTGCGGGGGAGGGAGCACTCATCATGGTTCATATATGATGTTTAACCCTGCCTGAACTTGCCATTGTGTAAGTGGAGCAAAGGTATGGGCCACTGAAAAACTGAGCTGTGACTGTTTGTGTTGAATGGTGACAAAAAAAAGTGCAAAGTGCTCTCATTTCCTGGTTCCCCCCCTCCCCGTGGAGCAATCTAAACATATTTATGTTAATTATGAACCAAACTACATGTAACCAGAGGAACTTACTGCCTGCGACCGGCATCCATTTGATTTTCTTCCGCAGTGGTGAGGGGCTGGTATATTTCTGTCTAACATGTTTTTACAGGCTGCTCCGTAACATGACACGTAGTGGCGTACAGTTTCTGGGGCAAATCTGTCAACAACCAAGTTCTACCACTGTTGGCAGATTTCCAGAATTATCCATTTACGATAGCTTGCCTTACATGAATGGGCTGACGGAAAAAGAGCTGGCGCATATCCACGAACTGAATTACACAGACATCAGTGTTCATTTTTTTTTTATCCAGCAAACACATATAGAGCAAAGTTTAGGCTTTTAGGAGTTTATCTATTGATCTGGAGGGCCTCTGAGGAGTTTCAAACTTCTATTTTTGAGGTAAGTGTGGAAGATTTTGCTCTCTTACAGGGAATTTTATACATGTAAATGTACTCTCCAGCCCTACTGTGCAAATTTGAAGATGAGAAAACAGTTCATTAATTCTGGAGTTTTGCCCAGGCCTACGTGTATCTTAACACTGTATACTCCTTGTATTCGAATCAGATGTAGCAGTGGGTACCGCGAACAACTATTTCAAGGATAGATTTGTGCCAGGGAGAGGGCAAAACTCATGCATACCTGACTCGCTCTGTTTGGACCAGCCGTGTGGCTTCAACTTGAAGTATATGCATAAGTACACAGAAGCATTTGAAGCAAGCCACCACCATAGATTTGTGCATAATTCCAACCCACAGCAGCTAGACAAAACCTAGTTGGCACATTTTGTCAAGCACATATTGACCTGGGCATATGAATTCAAACATCTCCTTGGCGACCAACCATTTTTCACATGTAATCTTGCGAGAGGTAGTGTCAGAGAAAGGTTTTGTACTCATGAGAAAAGGTTGAATAATGAATGATTCTAAACTTCCACCATTGCATAAAGTGTCGCGAAACCTGCTGCAGGTATCACACATGTGCACATTTTTGTTATTTGACAATATTCTTGGAGAGTTTTTGAAATAGAGCTACATGTACCAGTAAAAAAAACAAACAGTGAAATTAGGATGTCACATTTCACCACTACTGCACTGCGGCTTGCTTTGTGAAAGTGCCAATCAGTGTATCACCAATTATTGGGAGAGGCAGTGGATATAGAGAGGTGACAAGATGTCTGATGCTGAGGCCCTACAAGTTATTGTATTGAATGATAGCACCAATTTTCATTTTCATGCAGTATTCTTCCCTATAATTTACCTCCAGCAATGGCCAATCACCTTTTACTTCACGAAGAGAACAAAGTACAGGTAAACACTTATGCATGTACTTGTAAATTACTTCAAATTAAAAATTATTATTATAAATAATAGTATTAATTGGCCCATTCAGCATTCCAATGGCGCATGCTCAAAATGAAGAGCGTCCGAGGTCCCTCGGATTTGTGCGCAAAGTCTGCCCAACTGGCACAGCCCAATGCAGACTCATGCCCAGGCTTTGATCCCCACTGGCGCTGCTGCTTTTTTAAAGCCGCACTAGAACGGATTCGAAAATTGTGATTTTCTCCCGCAAATGGCATGCACTGCTGTAATTCTTCACATATACAAGCTTACATAACATTTCGGATGTTTTCTTAAGTCTCAGGGAGAGCAGAGTTTTATACAATATTGCCCAGACTGAACAAGCCTTTTGCAAAAATGGAAGAGTCATCATCAACCAATTTACATATCCTGCATAATGCAGGAATGAACAATGACGTAGGAGGTAGTATTCAATTGGCTAGTATGTACATGTACATAATTATGTACACATGTAAAGTGCACATTTACAACGAGTGTACGCCATACATGTACTGTACATCGTGAAAGTTAAAAAAAAGTGTCTGGAGGCGAAGACGTCTAGGAAAAACACAGCAAGGAGGAAGTGGATTAATCTGAGGCCAGTGACGCAGTTTCATCAGAAAAAAAGCGGGGTGCCCGGTTTCGGGCACCGTGGGTTTATACGCAGATTCGGCTTGTCCAGTTTCAGACAAAACAGCTGGTCCGTGTTACAAAAGACCATACTCAGAACCTGCTGCTGGGAATAGCCATCATTTTTCGGCTTGCATTTTTGGAAGGTAATCCATCACTGTTTTGAAAAAGCATACCACTGTTTTGGGCATAGCACACCCGCGGAATAGCACCGCGGACAAAAGTGCTCCAGGGCCCATTGATGAGCGACACAGCACCGCTGCACGCTGATCCAGCAGCGTATGAAAAGACGCTACTGGCATTCACCAGAACAAAGGAAATTACGCAACACCTCACAATTCAGGGCTGTCTTTTACAGCTCTACAGACCTGGCTGAAATACTTCCGCATCAGTGAAGGTTGCCTGTCAGATTAGAGTAGCCACCAGTCATTATTCGTGTGGGTGTAAACCTCCAGTAAATGAACACATGAATTTTTGAAGAATTTTGAAAACGGAAAATCTTGAAAAGGCCCCAGCATCTCATCCCACTCAGGAAAAATCCACCCGGCAGAAAGTGGTAAAGCTAACATGGCATCGTGAGACATACATGTAGGCAGAATTAGCAAAATCAAACTCTTGTTCGTGTTTTCACTCGAACATGACGGAGCTTTTCCTACCACGTACGTGCACCATGTGGCTTGTTCTTGTTACCCTCCATCATTCATGACAACATGGTTGCATGCCCTGGTGTA
The DNA here is from genome assembly GCF_001949145.1 of Acanthaster planci. The sequence goes on from NW_019091432.1 coordinate 1,116,729, forward strand.
CATGTACAAAAGAGGCTTACGTGCCAAGTCTATGAGGCATATTCATGTACTTTAATTTCAGATGAACATGTCTATCATTACACCTTAGGAATTCCAAATGTAAGGCACACTGATAGCTTGCAATTTTGACTCTACTGTTTGACTGTTTACAACAGGGGGACGAAGAATGTGGTACATCACATCAGTGGCGCTCACCAAAGGAAACTGCAAGTTTTCTTAATCGTAGAATTAATTTAACTACACGTACACATATGTAGAAACTGTAAATTAGTGGTTGATTTGCCTCTTGAAAGTCCTTATTAAGGTACAAGAATTTTTCAAATCGGTCTTTAAACTCAAGAAGAAACTGTGTGGATCTCAAATAACCTGAAACACTAATACTCATTTTGTTGTGCAAAGGCCAATCAGGGGAAAAAAAAGTAAAAAGAAAGAACATACACGTACACATGGGTAGGCATTCACCACGTTCAGGGGACAAGTTCTTCTGTTAGGGAAGTTTGAACTGAGTTGTGGAGACATTTCTGAGCCCCCACAATGCTTTTGGTCCCCACAAAATAGGTGAAATATTGAGTGTACGTCCCCACAAATACGGTGCAGGAGTGTGTGTACATGTATGCATGTGCATGTACAGTGTACACATTTCATGTTCACACATTACCTGCCATACTCCTTGTGTTCATGTACATGGATGTACATCATGTACAGTGTTACATTTATTAAAAAGAATACACAGATGGTGAATGCATGTAATACATGTAGGTATACTACGGGTAATATTTTCATTTATCCCACAGGGGAAGGCAACAAAACGGAAACATAGTGGTAACAACGGCAACTATGAAGCAAAGAAGCTTTGTACTGGCAGCAGCCCCGCTCAGGTACAGTTGCACATCTGACACCGACGTGTACGTGCATGAGCATCATTCTTGATTCTACATTGTATTTTCTTAAACACGGTAGTTAAATGCACCAGTGTGTGTCCAATGCAGAATTACAAACTTGGACGTGGAACACCTTCTGGGGGGAAAAAAATGAAAAAAAAAAACACTACTGCAACTTTCAACTGCCCCCTTGCAAGTGCATCATGTCAATGAACATTTGTCAAAAAATGTGAATGACGTGTAGTTGTTGATGCATTCCTAGCATAACAGGGGCAAAGTGAGCCCTTATAATCCCCTGCCACGTGGCTATACTCTGGATGCAGATCTCAGCAAGGGGGGGGGGAGGGGGGGAGGGGGAAGCAAAGGGGACAGGGGACTAGGGCACAGCCCCCACACCTTTTCTTGACTGGGCACAATGGTACAGTCTCTCACTCTTGGTCGGAACACAGTGAGGTGGGGCTTAATGGATAGATGTATTTATGCCAAATGCATGATGGTCTCATCGCAGCCCCTTTGAAAATTGCTCCATTACCGTCAGGTGATAGGCAGCTCAGATTACAAACATTAACATTACAAGAAATCACTGCCAATGGTTAGCAATTAAAAGCTAAACATTAAATCTACTTCGTACACCATGCTGAGAACCCCAAAATGGTCCCTCTCTTAGAAAAACTAAGAAATTTGTTTTAAGTTTTAAATCATCAAAAAAATTATTAAAAACTGAACATTTTCCACCCTTGTGTGAAAAACTTCTTTCTGACATACTGTAGTCGGTCACTGCAGATCTTAATGTTAAGATACATGTATGTGGACATCAACTGATAATTATGATGAAAGCATTTAGCAAAAGAAGGTAGGCCTATGTTTCCTGACACCTGTCCCCTCTTTTCTTTGGATGTCAAGTGGTCTTTAATTAATTTTTACATACAGAATATTCTCTACAAAACATTTCTCATTTTGATATTTGGGTTTCCCTCCATTTGGCACATGCCCCCCCCCCTTTGTAAATTTGGGATTTGCCACTCTTTAGGGTCAACAAGTTTATCTATCTGTTCTCCTTAACCTGTAGCAAAAAGGTACCAAAAGAAAAAGGAGTGCACCACACAGTGACCAATGTGAAGAACAAAAGAAAGGACGGTGCTTCCCAGTCCAGGTACCTGTACATCTTTACAGTATTACAAGTCCAGGTACATATCGTCAGTGGTATCCTTTAAAACTGGCATTCATTGCAAACAGTCAATACTCTCTATGTTATGTTTAACTGATGCATCTTTTCAAATCCAGTTTATGTTCCAGTGTTGTATCCAGCTTTCGGTGTGGAGGGGGATTCAAAGTGTGTGGACTTTGGGCTTATTCAACATGATGATGGTGAAGAAATAAATACCACAAGCCTTACTCGTGGTCTCAACATCCTTGCTTTATCTCTCGGTGGTGTTTTCTTAGGGTTTTGTTGCTACTATATGAGAAACGTAAATAAATATTTCATAGATAAATTTTAAAATGTGAAGAAAGAAGAATATGTGGGGGAAACTTACCCCCTCCCCCTGGATACACCACTGTCATGTTCTCTTTTAGTAAAAACTGTTTTGTTCTTCAGTGGATTTTTAGTTGTGATTTTCATATGTATTTCAATGCTTCCTGGGATTTGTGCCGAATAAATCTGTTATTTATCATTGCGTTTTAAAGGTTCTGCCCCCTGACGACTTCTCAAGTCAGTCTCGGCCAATGGCAGTGTGCAGTGTTGCTTGAGGGCCAGAAACGCTGATCTATTCTGGTGGAAGTTTATGCTGCTATAACCAAAGCACACCACTAAATGGAAGATAAACACTGACTCGCACCTCATACAAATATAAGACAGGGGGCCTGGGAGGGAAGGGACCTTACACCAGAACTGAGGTTGAGAAATGCACTTATATTATACATGCACGCTTACTTGCCTTATGTAACTAGTGTGAACCTCCTAAGAAAAAAAATCCTCATAAAGTGGGGTTAACCACTTGATGCTGAGGGACCCATTTTGGAGTACATGTACATAGGCATTATACTCCTAGCCGGAAGAGCTAAAAACCAGAACAAAAGAACTGGGCTTGGAACAAAAGACTGTGCTCGGCACAAAAGACTGAACATTCCACCCTAGCAGACCCACCCCGTGGGATCTGCTTACGAGGTGCCTCATGATTCCCTTACCTATAAGCCCTGAGCTTGACTAAGAGATGGCGCAATTTCCTTAGCAACAGAGCCTCCTTTGAATGGAACTGAACTGCGCTGTTTCACGATAGACTAGGAAATGCACGTTACAGTTGCAAAGCTACCCCCCCAAAAAAATGAACATTCCTGAACAATGTGGCTCTTTTCAACCCATGAGGGGGTGCTTCTACTTGAGGCAGATAGATTACCAAAGCATAACGCCATTGTGAACTAGGATGTGAAGTTCAGACGAATGGAATACGTACGCGTATGTTGGTTCCCACGCTTGTTCTCGCACTATACACACAACACTGTGCCAATGACATATTCACTTTTATTCATTTATTTATTAATTTACTGTTCACTTCACTCTATAGACCTTTTTCACCCACACGACTAAATGTATCAACATAACCACCACGGGTGGTCTGCCTTGGCCACAGTGATCGCATATATTCCTACAGGCAGCTTCAACCACGTTCTAGCACATGTGCGAAAGCTGTATGCTTGACTAGTTTATCTCAAATAGGTAGATTACCATCACAACACTATGCAATCATTACCATCACAACACATTGTAGGTCCAGCACAATTGTGATATCACTGGAAAAAGTCTATAGGCCTCTTAAGTCTGGAATTGAGACTGTACAGAATCTCACTACTATTCATTGGGATAAACTTTTATGAATTAAAAAAAATGGACCTGACCTGCACGGAGTATGTGACTCCACCCACAGCAACGTAGTTGCGGCTGACTGGCAATGAGGTGGGACAGCTTCCTGCCAATTGAAAAGAGAATGATGCTCACTAGTGCTTAGCTGCTTTTAAAGGGCACGTGTTGCAAACTTGTGCTCCTGAAACCTCCAAATGAGAGCAATGTGCAGCACAGGGAACCAGTGAAGGAATGCCTTGTGCCCTCATGGCTGCACAATGCCAAGTTTGCCAACTAAAACTACTAGTACACTGCTGTGGTTTTTATTATCAATCTCTCCTCTTTCCTTCACACAGTGCTCAGAGGATAATGATATGACTGTCCTCGTTGAGCCACTCAAGCTTTTGGTGGTAAGAATTGCCACACATTCATTGTTGTAACTTTACTCACGGATCTACAATTCTACAGGATCAACACTCATTTGAACCAACATGGACCGTGCTTAAATGTTTAGATGTACACTCAAAGCTAAATGTACTTTTAAAGGTTTCTAAAATTTGCACAGGATAATCCAACGCCATTTTTCAACTCTTCCTAAATTAACACAGTTCACTGAAAAAGATGACGTTGAGAGATCCAAGAAGATGCATGCACTTCAGGTAAGAATGTGGAATAATGTTTGATACAGCTATAAACAAGATGTTCTCTATCCTCCATTAACTGCAACTTGGACATGTATTTGATCATATATGTATTTGATCATACAATGTGCGAAACTGCTCCAATACTCGGAAGAAAAGATGTTCTGGGAGGGGGGAAAGAAGGAAAAGGTCAAACGTTCATTATTGCAACTTAAACGACTGCAACCTCTTGACTGAGCTTACTTTTTGCGTCAAAAGGAATCTGTCAAGAAATAAACGTCTGAATGGAGAATAATTTGTAAATATCTATGACAATTTATTTTTTTGTCGCCATCATGTTTTTGGTCTCCAGAAAATAGGTGAAATATCAAGCGTCAATGTACCCATAACTACAGTTGGGAACACACGTGTCCATGCAGTTGTGTTTCCGCAGCCAGTTTTAATCACATTTTTTCAAGGGGAGAGAACTCTGAATCCATCGTGATCACACTAAACCCAGATCTTCAGATTTAGCTTTATATAGTGTAATTCTACCACCAGAATTAGAAGCCATTACTGCGGTGGCACAACGCTCGTGGACAGGTGGTACGCGCGCGTTACGTGCCTCTTCCACCAATAGGGTGTCGTAATTTGTCAAATGCTCGTGCGCGTCAAGCTGAAGAATGTGTGCCAGTGCGGTGCTACCGCAGTTATGGCGTCTAATCGGATTAGTCTATAGCCTGTACAGGGTGATACACATGGGACAAGGATCAGCTTTAATTACTAAACTTAACTCCATTTTATTCCAAAGGAGCACCACCCGCACCTGACGTTTGACCAAGACAACACACACGTATATGCAAGTATTGTCTAAGTGCAATGAACCAGGTACTTTTTGAACAAGAGGAAATCAAAACAAACGGAAATGCAGAAACATACTCTAAGAATTCTCCCTTTACAAGATCTCTGAAGAATGCAGCGACTACCGAAGACAAAACAACAAGTGAATACTACAGAGATGGTTAGTAAATTGTAGATTTGCAGTGACCAGTCAAAGTCTTCAGCTGTTCCATTTGGAGGTCACCTGCAAACTCCCAGGCCCCTGAGAAATAGTTCTGAACACACCTGTGCCCCTATCACCCAGTTTTTCCATGGGCCATTCTGTTTAATTCGCAGCACTCCAAAGCCAACGTGAAGGTACTTCGACCGCTACACCTCGTTCTTCGAAGGTTTTCTTTGGAGGTTTTGGAACAGCTGATACAAACTGATAGTCCTATTAACTGCATCTGGATATGTACAAATGTACAAATTGGTACTTGTTCACTGCAATGTTTTTAGAGGAATCATTATACTTACTTCCAGTCTTTGTTTTACCATTTTTATATTTTTACTTCTATTGTTTTTGCAGGTTTTCTTTGAAGGAATAAATAAAAGGTGATGCTTTAGCTTCAGGGTTAAACCATGTGGCCTTGAGAGTAACCCAAACTCACAATCTATTACTGAAATGATAACTGGTTAGTTACGCTATTTTCAGGCAGGGGGAAGGAGGGATCTTACGGAAAGAAGTTGTACAATTGACAAAATAATTAACTGAGAACGAGGAGTTTTTCTTATTTGAAGTTTAAGGAAGTTTGCAAGGAACTATACCTATGTATACCCAGTGTTGGAAACTCTAACCTACACATACGTAGTGCCCGAGGTCTTTCATGTGTTGTACTTAAAAGCCAGGGTGAGATACATCACTGAAAAGGACCGAAGATCCATGCAATGTGGTTTTAGACTTCTTCAAACGTGAAACCTGAGCCACTGTTGCAGAGTAAAACTGATATAACAAGTGAGTTTGGATTTAGGAGAGACCTGATTGTAGGTGGCAGACTGGTCCATTTCTGCTGTTTCTTTTTCGTGACAAGTCCCAAACAAATTGACAGGGACTGATGCTATCATACACCAAAGCAGAGCTGCAGGCTGGTTTTAATTGATGGTTATTAGTCTGCCTAACTGCCATGAGAGATTTGTTAAGTTTGACAGAATGCTCTCACAGGACACAAATTGGCACACCATGCATGTTGGAATCAGTGACTACCGGTACGTAAAGGTAGGTGAGAATACATTGTTGCAATAAAGTAAATCTTTCAGATTCGTCAAAATCCAGTGAGAGAGGTTCTTGTGCTGGGATGATTACATTGTATGTACTGTCCAAGGTTGTCCTGGTCGAGACCAGACACGATGACATGCACATGCATTCCATGAGGCTTGATGACCAATGAAAGTTGAGGTTCATGCTGCAGGGCCTGTTTCCTGCTCAACGGCTGATTCCAAGATGTACATGTATAGTTAACACTAAATCCAATGCTTTTGCTGGGATTCTTTCACAATACAATAAACCAAAGGTAATTCCTTTGTCTTAAAACTAAGATGTTCGCTGAATCATACATTTCCACCTGTACACAAAAGTAGTTGCCAATTTATGCATTATAGCAGATTAAAGAGGAACTTTTCATTACTCTTACGGTGTGAAACTTAATGTGGTTGAAAAATTTAGCATTTTGATTGTTAAAAATTAATGCATAGTTTCATCTTGCACAGTGCCTTTAGATGCATGGATGTTGACTGTGCAGTTAGTGATGATAAAAACAAGTCAGAAAACATGCGCATGTACATGAACCTTGTGTACTGTGCATGCATGCTAATGCTGACATCTGACTGCACGTTATCTGAAATTGCACAGTCACAATGTAAATGAACTTAACAAAATTAGCAACCACTTCAAATACAGTCTACTAATGCTCCTTTTCTACTGAGTTGGCATGGTATCTGTTTTGTTTTCATTATGGAATTCAAAGGCAATGTGTCACTTTAAAACACCACCTGCTACTCTAGGTATTCTGAGTGACATGTAGTAAATTTGTTAGAGATCTCAGTCTCTGTATCAGTGACATCTACGTACATCGGAAAGTGAAAATGTACAGGTTCCCTATGAATGTCACATTCCCTTTACCAAATCCATAACATGCTATGACCAAATGGACTGAACTGAAGAATGGAAGACTCCAAGAAGGATAAAGACCAACAGATCTTGTTGTGCAGTCAAAATGCTTGGCTTTCAAATAACTTTTAGAAATGTGATAGGGCTGTTGATACATTGCAGTGCAAAGTTTCACAGGACACTTTAAGCATCAGTTAATCTCATCAGGTTTAAAACAAAAATGGTTTTGACATTAAGAATACTCACCCACTATCATTCTATTCCTGTTGACTACGTAAAAGTATTCAGTTCAGTTATGGACTGCACTGTGCCCAAATTATTTAGTAATAACTTTCTATTATACTGCTAAAACTTTTAAAAAATGTGTAGGGCTTTTGGCATTCCAAGTGACTGTGTGCATCTATGCAAGTAAACAAACCAAGGGATGTTACACAATCCTCAATTTTGAAAAGAACAGAACATTAAAACCTGTATCTTGAATTACAAATATTACTTGAGAAACAGCATTCCAATATAATTCCAATATCTCATGTAACAGTTACTAAGCAGTCAAATGAATAATGAATAAGTGGTGGACAATAAATAAATGAAAGAATAAAACAGCCCCACACACTTCTTTCCAAATACTTGCTCTCAACTGCCTCCTTATTTTGCCTACATTGACATACTACAGCTTTATAACCTCAACCCTGCTGAACCGGAAACCAAAATCCAAAACAGGCAGTAACTTGGGATTATTCAAGCAGTCTTCAACTGAATCAGTAATAAAAAACATTACAGTCAGGGTTTTTGGTGAGACTTTAATTCAACTTTTCAAGGTGGAAATTTAACCATATTTCACTGCTGCTGTATTCGGAAAGCTCAGCGCACACAAGAAATCCTTAATGAAATTTAAATTTATATTTCTTTTGCAGATTCTACATCTTGATAGGCCGATGGCCAGTCACTTGGTTTTCAATAGTTTTGCTATCTCACGGTGAACAGCCAAAAGAACTAAACCTGTGGTAATTAAAGTGCTACAAGACAGTAAAGGAACATATACGCATGATCAGCGACATTGTGTGATGCGAACTGGTGTGCGTGTCGCATCCATTCCAAAGTGCTAGCACCAGAGAACTGGGTACAAATCTTCAAAAAGAATTTCTTTTTCAAGTAGATGCACCTTTCATTTGGATTGAATTTTTCAGTTATCACTTCAATCAAGTAGAATCTGTGAAAAATGTGTCCTAAAACAAATATTGAATGTTTCATCTCATGGTGTTGGACAGATATAGGTGGCCGTCTGAGATGATCCACGAAGCATTCTATTTTCTCGAGGTGAACAAAGCAGAGGGAAATATCTGCCTCGAGGAGAAACACCCCTCATGGGTTGACAGGAGCCATGCTTTTATGAGGAATGTGCATTGTGTTGATCGTGATGTGACTGCAACACCTGTATTTTTACACTCGTACATAATCCAGAGCACTGTAGTTCTACCAAATGAGCCTCAGGTACTTGTCAAATTGCGCCCTCTCTTGATCCCCCTCGAGGCAGATAAAATGCTCCACGGATCAGTGAGGGAAGCTGGTGTTATACCACCACAAAGCCATCAATAGGTGTACTGTTTAACTTCCTGGATATTACCGACTCAGTACCCTCTAGAACAATGCAGAGAGACATTAGACAGATATACCCACAAAGTCATAACACATCTAAATAGCTGTGCATTTTGTGCCAATTCAAATGAAAATGGGTGCTCTGTAACATAAGCTGGATGTGACGTGAACCACTTGGTCAGGAAATGTACATGTATGTAGACACATACAAGGACATACAGGTATTTACTTCAGATGAGTGGATATAATACAGTTTATTAGCAGACAACATGAAACACATGGAGACAAAAATACTGGTGTGTCACTTTTGCCTCAGCCAGAAGGAATATATTCATCATATTGTAACGCGAATGTCTGGTGACCCTTTAAACTCTAGAGGAATGGCAGTGGGGTAACTGTCAGGTGATTGACAACGTGTTTTTAGTGAGTAAATTATGTTGTGGAAAGTGGGAAACTGAACTAATAAGACTGCCATGATGGAAAAAGGGGGGGAGAGTTTGACAATATCCGGAGTATGATAAAAATTAGTAAATGGAAGAAAGGTTCAAATGGGTATTGTGGACCATTGTTTTGCATCTTTGTGCTAAGATGGTGTTTTCAAGACTGTGGAAAACAGGGGAGGGAATTAAATAATGTCAGAAAGGGGAAAATTAGTCAGTCTAAGCCGAGCTGC
>NW_019091432.1:1126863-1138992 GCF_001949145.1 Acanthaster planci
AATATTAATGCGTCAGGCACTGAAATCTGGGCAGCCCACTTATGTTGCATGCAACACATATCAATGTCCATTCTTTGAGCACCACAACTAATGATAATGACCTTCCGATGGGCTGAAGCAACAATTCGTTAGTAGTAGTACAGTGCCACACCATTTCAAAACTCCACCAAGCCGTAATAATTATTATGTACATATATGCAAAGTCAGCAAAATGAGTTTCCTGACACCATTCTTTCTTTCTTTGTAATTACAGAAGAAAGAATGGTTTATTCTCCCCTGTCACACTACTCAAGGGAAGACATAGTTTACAGCCACCATTAGACACTATAGCTACTCCATTGAATTAATTACATAATCCATCATAATGAACTTTATCTAATCTGCATATTATTTAAAATTTCATAATGTCAAGAGTACTAAATCATTCATAAGCCATGGGGGTGTTTATTGGAGGAGGAAGGGGAAGGTGATAAGAAAACTTTGTAGCAGATTCCGACTGAAGCTGTTGCTCCTTTTTAGGCTGAGACAAAAGCGACAACACGGCAATTTTTCCTTTCTGCTCAAAGTTTTAACCTCGAAAGAGAAAAGAACCAACCCAACTTCTAATTGGCTTCTGGCCAGGCCTTGCCAAGTAACACAGAAAACAATCTCTGATTAGATGGTTGCCACTCCAAACCGTCTTTGACATTGGTCAACATTCTGCGGCTCCTAATTGGCTATTTTCTGGATGAGAGGATGATCGGATCCCAATGTTCTCACAAAATTTCCAACGGGTTTCCGTGTGTAAATGACTCCTAACCACAGTATATGTGTCTGCACATGTAACGCACACGCGGTGTATACAGAAGCTATTATACAACAGTGCATGCTATCCCTCTGCCAAACACTGAAATGAACACAGGGTACAAGGTATTGCACAATTTGAGATTTTGGAAGGTCACTTGCAAGATGGTTTTATTCAACTGGGAACTTGGCCCAAAAAAAAAAACAAATTAAGAGCTCATGATTTTGGGGACTGCCTTGAGTAGTTGGGAGAACATTGGGGGTGGAAGGGAGTCAAAGCCAGGGCTTTAAGTCCACATCTCTATTTCAATTAAACCACTAGACAGTGCACCATGTTACTTTCATCACCACAGGTTTATCAGCACCAGGAAGTATGATCTCCATGTACATTCACACAACAGCAGGTACTCTGTAAAATACATGTACATGTACATACAGTGTGCATGCATTAAAGTGTCAAGTGAGGGAAAACTGTTGACCTGGAGTATTCTTTTAACATAACTTTGTCACTAATGAGTGGACATCATTAAGAATTCTCAACAAAAATACTACATGTCAGATTCTATTTGTGGTACATTTGGCAAGATGTATATTTCTCCCAAAATCAGGGAAAAAAGTAATGTCACAACATCAGTAAAGATTATTCCCATAAATTGACACTTAGGCCCTTGTTAAAATGTTTGCTAATGCTAAATATGATGTGTTATAATTATGGCATCATCGGATGTTTTATTTTTCCAGCTGAAGCATTGAAGTTTACCAGACAAAAAAAGGCAATACTTGAAAAAGTAATATTTTTGTCATCTCCTTCAAACTGAAAGTCATTTCATTCAAGTTGCTGTGACTTCAAACAAAATCAATGATCATCGTGAAAGGCTGCCAAAGATTGCAGGAATTCCCCTGGTAAGGACATACATGTAAAATAAAAGACACCTCTGCTGACATTGCACAAATACACCCACCTGTTTTTCTCACACAACATAGTCAAGCTTTTGTTAATGTACAAAAAGGCTTCCATGCATGGCCAAGAAATATCTTGACTCTGAAAAGCCCTAGGTCAGGTGAAATTCTAAAATACAATGGGTCATGGATTCTGGAAATCCCCTCATGTGAATTAAATCCAGACAATACATTACGTTAAAGAATGGTGTTACTCAGTACCAATCCCCACCCCCTCCCCAAAAAATAGGGTAAGCTTTAACTTTTATCAAGAAGTACCTGGGACAGTTTTTCTATTGCTAATAGTCTTGTGACCAATAGTTACTCCAAATGCAGGTTTCTTAATTAGCACAATAAAATGCTGTCAATATCTAGTTTTTAAATTACCATTTACATGTACGTTGAGCAAAAGATGGACTTGACACTATCAATCTATCAAGTTGATGGAACCATGCACATGATAACGGATTGTAAGAACTTTTCAGAACTATCACATACTAAATAATTTGATAAAGTCACTCACAAGGTGGGTTTTATTCAACTGGAAACTTAGCAAAAAACAAATTAAGCAGTGCGCGATCCAGGAATATTGGTTTTAAGTTCTGTGCAAATTTGTAATGGCAAGGACCATGAGTAACATGGAAAAAAAATACCTCAGAAAATTACAAGGGAAATAAGTTAAATGCTGTGCTCATCACAAGACAAATACAATGTTATACAATAGCATAATGTTATTTAATAACACAATAATGCTTACGCGGTGTATATAGAAGCTACTATACAACAGTGCATGCTATCCCCTCTGCCAAACACTGAAATGAACACAGGGTACACGGTATTGCCCAATTCACTGCTTATTAATAATTTGATCATGGTCGATAATGATCTCCCATTTGCGAAGGGGTCCATGATTTAGTACACGGGGGGGGTACAAATGCCATATACATGTACATGTACCCCTACACAGCAGCCAACAACTGTACAGTGTACAATGTATATTATGCATCATGGTATGACGTCTCACTTCTAATTATCTAAAATTAAATGCTTAACTCAAAGGCAGATCCAGAGAGTTTGCTTTTACATCCACGTATGTAACCTTTTATGGTCTTTCTGTGGGTCCGATACTACATGTAAATGCTTCTGTAATTACAGAGTTTTCCTCCCTCCCAACAATAAAAAATTTGTAGGGGACAGTGGAATGACCCCCTTTCTCAATACAAAATCATTTGTCAGTCATTACTGAAAATCTGCAGTACACAGTCTCAAGTAAATTGATTATGAAAAGAGCTATCCTTTCAATTAAAGTTACAACTTAACGTTTCTTGACGGTTGTTGTTTATTGCTCTCTAATTTCAACAGATTCATTTCGGATTCCGATTTCATCAACAGGTTCATGTATAAAAGATGTTTCAAGGGGGGAATTCAAACAGAATAAATGTTTCCAAGACGACAAAGAGAAAACCACAACAAACCGGCAAATGCAGTGATTACATTGCATACTGTCAATACTGTTCGAGCCTGAAAGCTCTTGGCTTTCAATTTGACTTCTACACTGGTATTTGAGATGAGGGCTGGGGGTGTTTATTGTATTTTGTAACATCAACACATCTACCTTTATGCATGGGAATTTGTTTCTAGTGTCTGCCTTTTATTCCTTAAATAAATACCATACCAAATACCAATTAAGTACTCGTGTTTTCGGGGACCTCCTTTATCAGTTGGGAAAACATTGGGGGTGGAATGGAACGGAGTAAAAGCCAGGGCTTCAAGTCCACATCTCTATTTCAATTAAACCACTAGATCGTGCGCCATGTTGTTTTCATCACCACAGGTTTATCAGCACCAGGAAGTATGACTGCGATGAAATGTAGCGATGATCTCGAGTGAATGCATGGATGTAACCACTTGTCGCCGGGTAAAACAGCCCCTTGATTAACAAGCTGCGGGCAGTGCTTTATGATTTTGACTTTGACATTCGTATCCAACATACTTGTCACCATTGTTATGTCTATGTTACATAACGGCTTCTTTGTTTGTCCTCAGCCCTTAGGAACGACAAACAATGGGCGGGCTGGGCGACGGCCAACCGGCTGTGTGGATTAGAAGAATGTGTCCATATATGGGCACACTCGGCTGTAAGTGGTTAATAAATACCACCAATATGACGTGCTGTAAGGTTACAAAAATTTCTGGAAATCCCCTGATGAGCAACACATGTACATCCAGACATTACATTATAGATTTGTGCAAACCTGTATCCTGTGGCAACAGCGAAGAAAGATAAGGCAAACAACGTGCCCAAATAAGCTAAACATAAAACACAGAAATTAAAAATCAGCCGGGATGATAAAAAGTGCAAATTCTGGGTAATTCATGAAATTTACATTTAAGGCACTTCCCCAGAAGTGGCTAGCTGATGAAGACAGGTAAATTGAGAACCTACTGAACAAGCCACACATACAAGAATGGGCCCTGACATGGAGTACACAACAAAAATGCGTACAATGCATTCCAAGTATTCATATTAAACTTCAATTTGTAGCCCCCTTATAAAAAATGGCCCAGTCCTGACACGGGACAGCCAATCATATTCCACCATTGTTGACATCACCACCAGGAAGATCTTTCTACACTGTATATAAGCAGATCATGGCAGGAATTTCATCCCACTAAAATGGATATCAAAGACGTAAGTATGCCAGTGGTGGCGTTATTTAACTCTAACAGCTCTCAATCATCTATTACTGATACGAATTTTCACAAACCTTGAAGATTGGGCATAATTAGGCCTGCAAGTAGGAATTCAGAAGAAAGAAAAAATGAAACAATTTGAAACCTGACAAGGCTGTATACAGGGTGTAGTAGCAAGTAGCATCTTTTGATTTAGCTCAAGCCTCTTGTCTATTCCTCCCCATGTATTAAAGCTTCTGCTATAAAAACAACATATATGTTCACTAACGTTTGCTATCTCCTTTGTATTTCAGAAAAACCTTCTACAATGTTCCGCTAACAAAGTAATAACACGTGAACCGGAGAGAGAACCCGGTGAGAATCCCTCGGAGGTGAGGATAACAAACGAGTCTCGATACTTTAAGAGCTACGAGTTTAAACATAAGTATGACCAAACAAGAAATAAGACCACTGAATACCTTTCTATGATTTGTATCAATGCTAATAATCTAAAGTATAATTTTGACAAAATTAATGATTATCTGGAAGAGCTCGGTTATCCATGGGATATAATTGGATGTTCGGAGACGTTTCTTAAAAATGGTGACCCCTCTTTGCACATTTGCCACTATACTTTCGTGGGTAATGAAAGGAAAGACAAAGCAGGTGGTGGGGTGGCATTTTTTGTGCATAACGGCATCACTTTCGAGAGAAGAAAAGATCTTACAGTGCAAGTTAAAGACTGTGAGACACCATGCAATTCACTTTTCATTGAAGTAACTGGCATAGCCAGTAGAAACATCATTTTTGGTGTCATTTACAGCCCATCATTTGTGAGAAAAAATCACATGGGTGAATTTCGAGATTCTGTTGCAAATGTTTTTGCAAAGATAGCTGAGGAAAACAAAGTACTTTTCATCATGGGAGACTTCAATATCAATCTTTTAGACAGACGTTATAAAAAGTTTCTTAATGCTGTATTCAATTATAATTACAAGCCACTCATTAACAGATCAACCCGTGTCTGTATCACTGAAACTAAAGAGTCAAGGACATTAATTGATAATATATATACCAATGCCAAGTATGCAACTGCAGACACAGGGGGGATATTGTTAAGTGCTGTATCCGATCACTTTCCAATATTTCAGTTCATTTCATTGGATAAAGTAAATAATGCAGTAAATTGGAAAGTTAGTATTGAAGACAAACAAGCATTTAAAACTCATCTTAAGAACGAAATTGCATATAAAACAATAAACGGTTTTTCTTTAACTGACACAAAATTAGTATTAAGTCGAGAAACAGAAAAATTTTATAGATGGACAAGTAAAATTAAAAGTGATTATTATATAACGAAATTCCAAAATGATGAAGTAAAGCGTGAAATTATTAATTTTATTAATGTAATGATTAAAGACAAATTTAAATGTAGCAAACCTTGTGCATGTATTTGTACTTCTGAATATAAAATGGCACACATGCCACAAAGTGAATTTACATACCAATATTTCTGTGGGACTCGTAAGGAATTTGTAAAAACACCTTCAGATGGCCTCTTTACAGATACAACGTCTGAAGAGATTGTAGAATTGATTCACCAGATTATTAAAGATAATTCCCATCTCAGCTTACATAGATTTTGTCCGCAACTTATAACAGAAGACTTAAATTTGACTGCATCCCTAAGCAAAGTTTTCAATCAGTCTTTACGTGAAGGTAAAAGTCCTGATTATTCCTCACTGCATTCCTTGAAAGAGGTTGTTGAGCAATGGCAGGTTTGGGAGAAATGCGTATTTCCCCAATTTGATGACATTTTTGAAAAAATTGTTTGCAAGCTAACGAAGAATTTATTAGACAAAAATAAACTGACTTACAACAATCCGCACTTGTTTGAAACTCAAAAAGTGAACAAAATGGCATATCTTGTTAACAATGTACAAAGGGCTCTTAACGACAAACTCTCTCCAATTGGTGTATTCTTTAGTTTAAAAAGATCAGAAATAGACAGTGGAATCCTTTCAACAAAATTAAAGAAAACTGGAATATATGGAGCTCTTTTAAACTGGTTATCAAGCTATTTTAAAAGTAGATATCAAAATACCCCAAGTACATGTAACTCATCCTTGTTAGACCTTCTGTATGCCAATGTCATGACTGACATTTCAAATTATCCCATTATTGTAAACCAAAATGAAATAGTCATAATTTGTACTAATGAAAAAAAAGGTAAAAAATCAGCATGGTATGAAAAACTGAAAGAAACTATGGACAATCTTTACAAAGAATTAGATGAAAATGGCCTATCCGTAGAAAGATGTTGTTACATAAGATTTAGAAATGAGGAAAACAATGGTAAACCTGTACAAGACCAAACAGCACCAAAGGAAAGCAATGAGAAATTCAAACGTGTTGAAAAAACAACATTCTGTGGGATAAGTATTGATTCTGGCGTAAACTTTCACACTGGTGATGAAATGCATGCTTGTGAAGAACAGAAAGTCATCGATGAGTGTAGAAAACGAAATTTACTTCCTCCTGAAGTCCTCACTGCTGCACAACTTTGCTGCATGAATGTGGCAGAGCTATAGACTACAAGCATGGATCACATTCATTCCTTCCTTTAAAAAATAAATGGGGATGAATGTGTTGAATGGTATAGCAAGGAATGTTCACGTACATGTTCACTATTGTTTACTGTTTAAGTTTTGATAGTCAAAAATTTAATTAAAATTAAAATTTATTAATTTAATTTTATAAAAAATAGTACAATGGATTGTGTTGATTTTATGTTACAATTAAGCCATGTGAATTGTATTAATCACATATTAAACTGAATAAAATATAGAAACGAGAAAGGAAATAAGAACAAAAAAGAATAACAAAAAGAGAAACACTATTTTAAAAAAAGAGGGAAAAAAAACAGAAAAAAAGAAAAAGGGCAATTGATGATGATAAAAGGAGTCGGGCACAATGTACATGACCCTCGTGTGCTGTGCATTGCTGACATCTGACTCTTACTTATCTGAAATTGCATGCTATACCCAAGGGCCAATCAAGAAAAAAAAGGGGGTGGGAGGGGAACTAGAATTCTGACAGCTGTGCCCAATTTGAGGGTTCTCTTACTTTGGGGAGGAAGAAATATGAATGTCCCCCAAAGTTTGTCTCTTCATCTTATTTCAAAAGAAGAATGGCCCCGGTTTAACCACTGGAAAAATGGGAATGCACTGATGGTTCTCGTCACTGCTAATCAACCTGTCATCTGCAAATCTAGCAGTAATCCCAAATTCTTGTCAGAAAATCTCTCAAGAATAACAATGAAACCCGAGTCCTCGACTACAGATAGACATTTGCAACATATGCACTTTCAAACACTTGTATTTACAAATAAAATCAAGCATTACGATTTACTTCTCTTCATGTTACTTCTTGAGGGTGGCCTCTCACTAGAGTTGGCCATGTTGGCAAGCTTGGCAAACTAGGTTCCCTGCACTTTCTCCAGAGAAAAGCCGTGATTTGTGCATGTTTAGAATTTTCTGTGGCCTTTTTCCCGGCAATTCACAGCAATTTTGGTCAACTTGTGGTCAGTTCTGTTTTGAGAAATATGACAAAAGTCACATGACATTCATCAAACATTTGCACAAAAGTGTTGAGATGTTTTCATGACCTTGGCAAACTCATGCGAAGGGACAAGAATCATATTTCGAGGTCAGCATCAGTCTGCATCCAGCCTCTGGAGAAGATGGACGTGCAACACCATTAGATGGACCTTGAAGACCAGCCAAGGCTCAAGGCCCGGGTCTTCCCTGACCAGCCCAGGGATCAAGCCTTTTTTAGTTTACAAAAGCTAGCGACATTTTTAAATGGTTTGGCACCTGTAAGCCAACAATTGCGAAGGCTTTGAGACTATTTTGAGAAAATCCAAGACTGAACAGATATGACAAAAGTCACTGGGAAATTTGAATGTGTTTAAAATTCACACTCACTTATTTGCAAACTAGGAGAACAGATATCTGACAAACCCTTTGAGCACTTTGTGAGATCTTGGCAATCATTTTTAAAACTAATTTGGAGAGCGCTGCAACTTTGTAGAATTCACAAAAGTCACAAAGCCTTGTCTGAGGGTAGTTTCAGCCTAAAAAATCTCCAAAATAACAGGTGTAGATCACTCCAGCACATCATACGGAAATAAAGGAAATAGAGGGTTTGCATGGCTGCCATTTTGCAGGCCGCTGCTTTTGTTCCGCAGGAAAGCACAGAGGTTTCCCTGTGGAACAATTTTTGTTTTTACAAAGGGTAATTCCGAACAATTTCCAGGTTACAATAGCAATGTTGTGAAGTCCCCAAGGAACCTGTAACATCATGGCACAGTGCCGTCTTCTGAAGTCTTCCTTCAAGTGGGGTAGTAACTAACTGGACTATCTTGATTATCTATCACTCATACAGAGAAGAACCTCTGTGTAAAGGCGTGGTGGTTATGGCCATCTAAACAAAATAAGTTGACCTAAATTCTTCAAAGTTCTACTGCCGCATGTACAAATGTGAAGTACAGAATAAGAAATCACATGTCCAAAAGTGTAGTTCGGTTACAAATATGAATTGCACAATATCTTGGAGAATGACTGACGGTTGCAAAGTCTGCGGTAAACAAATACAGGTATTAGCATTCCAGGGAACCCTACCGGGCTCAGCCATGCAGCCATGTGTAGGGGAAAATTCCAAGATGCCAAACTGAGCAGCGGAAAGACAAAGGAGTGAAGGCACACATGTTCACACAATAGTACAGCATGAATAACTTAAAATGAATAAATTAGTCTCTCTGCTATATTTCCATGTGCATAGCTGAGCTAAATAAGAGACCCTGGGAATGCAAGGCAATGAGAACAAGTAAAACATGGGGGTGCTGGAATTTCACCAGCCAGGTTTGTGGGTGTACAACAATACCACGTGGCCTACTCCTCTTCGCAAATATCTACATGTACAGTATTTCTTCCATGACTGAAACACTGTCCATCAGTTAAAAATGAATAAACACCTTAAATCTAGTTCAATCATCCACATGGTTTTATTTAAAAATGTGGTTAAGTTAAGGAGTGCACCAGTTTCAGGAATCTGTTGTGTCTGTTGCTATTTACTGCTGTCTGATTTAGGCAGACGCCTTGCAGATCTGCAGGGTTTCTGATGACCACCCAAATGTAGACTACATAATGAAGTATGTGCCAGTGATTCTATGGGCAGTTCTTGTCATCAACAGATCAGAGGCAAACATTTGGCTTGTATCTATGGAGGGGTTTAGATATGTACCGGTAGGAAGGTGCTTTAACTTGAACTGATTAAAACACCACAAGCCCAGACTTTAAAAAACACTCCTTTGTATTAAACTGGGTACCAGTGAAGTTCCTTGAAAATCGGAATAACAAGGAAATTCCTGTAGTGTAAAAAAATACTGATGTCTGTAACTAACACATTCACAATCTCACAAGTACTTCATTTGTCCATATACATGACAATGAGTGAAGAACAACATGCACAGGGAACAAAGTTCAGAGGCACACATTCATTTCCAGCTGCAGTGGTTTCATATGTGGCAACTGCATCCATGGCAACAGCAAACACAGCAGAAAAACATGACATGTATGGGTTCAATATGCATGCATCTGAGCTTTGAAGTTAGGAAGAGTCAGTAATATAACATTACAGAGATTTCAGACTGCTTATTTGAACCATTCATAACAAACACACAGGAGAAAAACTATATATGTATGGGTTCAATGTGCATCCACCTTATCTTTTAAGTTATGAAGACTCAGTAAAAAACATTGCAGAAATTTCAGATTTCAATTCATAACAAACACACAGGAGAAAAACTATATATGTATGGGTTCAATGTGCATCCAGCTGAGCTTTTAAGTTATGAAGACCCAGTAAAAAACATTGAGTTCTGCTGATTTGCACAATTCACGGAAACAATCAAAAATACAACACATTCTGTTTGTTCACTTCACTTTATTTAAGCATTCTGAATTTCTCTGTTTGCTTACATTCTCACATTCTTCACAGGCCTGAATCAACACACAATATTCCCGAATCAAACAGTTGTCTGACATATTTAAAAAAATAGTTAGCAGTCTTCAATCAGTGAGACCAAAGATTTGGTGGAATAATACTATTATCCCTTTAACGGCTGCACCAAAAATGCAAGTAAATTCAATTAAAGAAGTGGACAAATTTGAAAAATGAAATGTAATGAAACTTCTGAACTACGGAGCACACATCAGAACCACAAAATGTGGTACATGCATCAGATCAAAGGGGACCGGAGATTTCACTGAATGGTGTGCCAATGAAATGGAATACAGTAACAGGTAAGTTTTCCCAAAAGAAATTAGGCTGGAATCATGGATGCAAGTGTATATTGCAGCTTTTTTTGAAGGGAATAGTTTACATATTACTTGCTAAAAGATCCTTGTTTGATTTGTACCAAAGATGGGTAGAAAACTCTAATAACCAAAAGTAATGTACTAAGCAAGATTTTGGGGCAATTCTACGAGCTGATGTGAGAATTTGAGAAATGGTATAGGTCAAAACATGAGTCAGTAAGCAACTGTAGAAACACATGTTCTGTAATTTTACTCCGCAGTATTTCGCTGCAGGGACACACACATAATAATAAAACACATAACTCCAAAAAAAAGACAACTCCAGCGTCATTTTTTATGTGTACCATGGTTTTATGTTCTACTAACATCAACATCTGAATTTGCAAGTATAAATAAAAAGGATATATGTATTCACATGTAGCGCCTTCATTTAAATAATGGTAAAATAAACTGCAATTTCATTTTACATACACTACATGTAGTATCAGGTATCACTGACATTAACAGCATAAATTGCAAGTATTAATTATTCATGTTCTGCAATTTTACACTGCAGTATTTCGCTGCAGGGACACACACATTATTTGTAACAAAGCTTTACCCAAGATCGCCTATCCAAAAAAGCTTACAAATCAAGGATAATTACTTTTGCTTATTGCCAAGTTATAAATGCTGAAAAGATTCATTAATGGCACCAATATGGAGAATTCATCCCAAAGAACATGCATGTGTGCTGATGTAGAATCCCAAACAGCCGATTAATGTTACTTAAAATTCAACAAGACTAAAATCAAGGAATTGCACATTTCTGGGACTGAAGTAAATTTGGAAAGCTTATTTCGAGGTGTTACGAGAAACCTAAAAGTAGCTGATCTGCATAAAACAAGCCACCACAGTGCAGTTTTTCTGATTTCTGATTTATGCTGTTAATGTAAGTGATACCTGATACTACATGTAGTTTATGTAAAATGAAATTGCAGTTTCTTTTATTACGATTTTTTAAATAAAACTGAAACATGTGAATACATATATCCTTTTTATTTATACTTGCAAATTCAGATGATGATGTCAGTAGAACATAAAACCATGGCTCACATAAAAAGTGACACTGGAGTTGTCTTCTTTTTTATTATTAGGGCCTATTTAGATAAAAGCTATACATGTGAATACATGTACATACACATTTGTGTATATGTATTCATGTGAACATGTGTTAACGTGAATTCAAGTACAGAGCCTGGAACAACATGAATGTCAAGTGATTAAGAATTGTCTTTCAACTGATGTTTTGGTATCATCCACATATTACTGGCAGTTGTCTTAAACCTGCATACTGCTCGCATATGATCTGTAA
>NW_019091432.1:1145086-1169947 GCF_001949145.1 Acanthaster planci
AAGCTCCAGGTCAGGTAAAATTCTAAAATACAATGGGTCATGGATTCTGGAAATCCCCTCATGCGAAATAAATCCAGACATTACATTAAGTTAAAGATTTGTGTTACTCAGTGTTAGAAAGCTTAATTGCTTTTAAATTGGCACCTTCTAATTTTATCATGATGTAATGATTCTGTTTACATCCTTAGATGTTTTACCAATGGTACATTCCAAAGAACTGCTTGTGTATCACACAAATTTATTCACATTCATTGATCAAAAGAATTTGCAAAGCAGTGTATCCTAACAAAACATTCACAGAAGTTAATACTGCATGTAAATCTGGAATGAACAGTTCATTTCAAGAACTTAAAGAGAACTGACGGACTCCCCCTTCAAGAAACAAGTTTAGGAAACTTTAAACTTGGCACGGATTTTATAGGAGTCACGTGTATTGAGTTGTGGCAACCACAACTCATTTCAATTGAGTTAAAGTACGTTCATGATCGCCGCCATGATCGTTTGCACGATCATGGCAGCGAGACCGCAGTGCATGTAACAAAACTGCATTCTAAACCTCATTTCCAGGTAGCTACAAATAATAGCTACATGCACAAGGGTTTATCCACTATGAACACAGGTCAGGGGTCCCTTCATTTTCTCTGTTTTCTCTGATACAATCTAAATTCAGAATTTGTATCTTGACATTAACAGAAAAAATAACCTTTTACGCTTATTACAGTTGAGCTTTGAAGACAAATGACACTGCGCTCGATTTGGTTGCTTCCATGTTTATTTGAACAAATAAAACTACAGAAAACATATTTTCCTCAGAGGTGCTCTTTAAAATCCTTTCGCATCTGATGATTGTGCAATACCTTACTGGAAATCCCATCCCCGCATGATGCAATGTCCACAGAAAGATATTTTAGGCATGACGTACACTACCGGTATAAATTAGACCACACCCACTGACATCAGTGAAAACTCAACGACCAACCAGAACAGATTATCGCACGACACGAAATCTATTCATGAAAAATTTCCAAGTTAAATGTGCCACTTCTACCCAGATACAATGCAAATGAACTATTTATGTATGCATAAATGCACATATCACCAATGTTGAATTCACAAAAGAGCAGTGACGAGTGGTATAAAAGGGGTGGTTCGGGAAGTCATTCGGCACTTAGTAGCCTCCAAAGCTTTTTGAAGGTGAAATCTACAATGCTGTGGCCACCAAGTTTTTTTACTGAATATCAAAGCGTCACACAAAGCTTTACACCGTATGAGTTTGTTGCTGGCTATTCACCACACGTAGAACAACTTTTTATCGAGATGTCAATTTGTCAGAGATCAGCTTCGGAGGCTATTAAGTCACCAGAAGCCTCCAAAGCTCAATTGTGCCCGTAAGTAATGATTGTTAAATTTTCATGAATTCACCTGTAAGTTAAGAAATAGTTTTTGAAATACTGGGCTAAATAAAGAAGATTTGGTGAAGTGCTTCCAGGTACTGTAACTCATCAGTGGTTCATGAATCTTGATCTTCAGCCATGCATATTACATCAGAAGTATTTGATGAGCTGGCTGATGAGGAAAGTTACCAGAGTTTGGTGTTTAAGTCTCTCTCAGTGAGGACTTAAGTCTGCATTAGGACAGTTAACCAGATCATGTGCTATACAGTTAACATGGTGACTTCCCACTTGACCGTGCAAATCTCCACAGTATTTCGAACTTTTTTGTGTTTTTCTCCCATTTCAAAACTTAACAAACAATGCATGATGTTTAATTAAGCGCTAACAATCATCTGCAAACAATTCATCATTCCTGCGCACAAATAAATACAAATAATTGATTGAATTGACAAATCAACATGAAGCACTAATTTAAACACTACAAATTGTCAATCCAGTTGCTGTTGTGACCATCCAGGTCAACATGGCATATTAACACTTCACTGACATACATGTATATGGTAAAATGCAGATTTATGCCACCAGAAAATGTAAATTTTTGAAAATGGATGCCACCACTTCTGAAAACCTCAACATTCACTAGCAGAACATGGAAAAATTTGTGTTGTCCACTTTTGAAGCTTCAAAGTCAGCACATGAACTTTGACACTGGAGTGAAATTCAATTTCTACACGCTACTGTATTTGAAGTTCAGGAAAATAAAATCTACCTTATAGAACCGCCTTTGTCTCTGGTGCTGACACGATTTTTAAGAGCTGACACGACTGTTTTTTTTTCCCTCTGGTAGGCTGACCCCACCAATGGCGGACAAATGCCTTTCACATCAGGACAAAGAGAATGACGGACAACTCTCACAGGTAAATGTACTTGTATATGCATGCTTAAAAAAGAAGTCATTATGTTAAACAAAAAGAATGCAGGGTGGATCACACAAGTTTGAAAACTATTATGGCTTACACAAATTTACATATAACAGAGTTATTACAGAGTCCTGTGGTGGTTTTAGTCTCATAGGTTTCACTGCAATGGCACACGTATATTGAGGACTCCAAGACACATGAGGAAAAGAGCATGTACCGGTACCAGCACTGATGAATACTGTCAGTGTTTCATGTAGCCAAAACTTATGCACAAAAGGAAAACAGGTGTGGACTCAGGTGAAAGGTTCATAGAGAGAGAGAGTCGTAGACTTGGGGTTATGGTACATGTTCGTGCAACAATGGGAAAAAGTTTAAGTCAGAAAATAGACTCGGAACGTTTCCTTGACATAATGTGCAGTAGGGCTGAGTCACTCTGAATAACTCACTAATCGAATATTCAATAATAGTTTTTCATGTCTAGGAGCTTCTCCAGCCACAATTTAGGAAGATTTAAGAGATGACCAATACTTCTTGCTCCGTTGAAAATGTCTATTCAGTGCTTTTAAATTTTTAACGAATAAGGTACTTTCGAATCGTTGTAAGATTTTTGTCCTTTTTCGTTTGAATCTGTTTGAAACAAATCTTCATAGTGTATTTTTCTCATTTAAAACAAAAGAAATTTCTCCCTTTTTATGATTTTTTAATTTGAATACTCGAATTCAAGAAGTGATATTTGAATATTCAAAAATATTCAAAAATCCCATGTACCAAAAACATACAGTCTGCCAGCAGTTTATAATGCACAATTCAACACATCATTCTCAACCTGTAACGGAGAAATTTCATGTGAAGTCTGTTTGAGGTAATAAAAGAAAAATGTCAACGCGCCCCAAGTATCTAAAAAAAAGGTGGGGAGGGGTTTACCGTCCTACGTTAGGGTGATGTTGGTAAAACTATACAGTTAATTAACTACAGCTGCTCTTGCCCTGATAATTTGCAATGTGGCTTTGCTTTCGCATTTTGTTTCAAACAGGAAGTCACAGAATGTGCCACATCACACAACCTGAGATCTCCTGAGATTAAACACAACATGACAGAACATGTAAATTTGAATTCTTCAATTTTATTTACTGAATCCCACGTATTCTCCAACCACACTTTATTACACAAACTTATTTTCTTATAAATTGATTCTGTCCATAAGAGACCAGAATAAAATAGTTTTGATATTGACTTCTAATACTGGGAAATACAAATCAATTTGAATCATCTCTTCTGAATGCCCAATGAGGAAATCAATCACAAATGATGTTGACACCAAACCAAACTGACAAGCTCAACTATCTCTTTTGCAAACCATCCTGTCCATTCTACACACTTGCGTGTATAACATACATGTAGTTAACCACAGGTACAAGTAAGATAGACATGACCAAAGATCGTATAGCGCCGCGTAGCGGCGCAAGATGGTGAACTTCACTGTGAATACACGTAAAACATTGGAATCGCATGGGCGCCATTTGAGCAAGCGATACGCCTGCGCAATGCACATTAACGCACTGGCGCAGGCGCCGCAGCAGGCACGTGCACCTGGTGAGCCTGCGCCTAAGCATTACCATAAACTGCGCAGGCGTATCGCTTGCTCAAATGGTGCCCATGGTAATTACACCTTTACAGTATACAATATTTGGACATGACATGATAGGCTATGTATATTGTACATCACCCATACCACATCTATGTGTTCACTGCTTCCTCTGCACTTTACCCACAGAGAAAAGAAAAGAAAAGAAAAGACATTTGGAACCTGACAGTTGATCTTTGTGGCAGTGCAAAGAAACCATGTCACCCAGCAGTTCAGGTATGTATGTACATTTTAATCCTACCATTCTAAAATCAGACATTTAACCGCCTACAGAGAATGTGAAATCAGAAAACCGGAGGACTGCCAGAATTAAATTTTTCATTCTAAGAATAAACAAATATGACCAAGTGACTTCCCCATTGGCCTTGTTTTGTGACACTTGAAGAGGGTAAATAGGAATGTGTATCTAAGCAACTTTCAATCTCTTATTTCTAAATTTCTTTTTGGTTATTCCCCATGAGGAAGTGTTCTCTTCCTCTTCCAGGGCACTTCTGCAATCACCATTTACGCCACAACTGCATTCATGGGGGTGGAACCCAAGATTTGCTCGTTGAAAATTCAAAAAAGCTTTGCTCACTGTCGTAAACTGAACTAAACAGTATTTTAATAACCAAAATTTACATTAACAATTTGTGTCAACATAGTGGCACACCACCAGGAAGATCTCTCCACACAGTATTTAGGCAAATATTGGCAAGGATTTCATCACCATTGAATATGTAATGAATACTAAAAAGTTAAGTCTGTCAACACATGTGGCATCGGTATTGCCTTATTTAACTCTAAGAGTTCTCTATCATTTATTGTATCAGCATTTTACTTTTGAATCATTGTAAGATTTTTGTCATTTTTTCATTTGAATCTGTTTGAAACAAACCTCCACAGTACAATTTTTCTCATTTAAAACCAAAGAAATGTTAACCTTTTTATGAATTTTGCATTTGAATACTTGAATTCAAGAAGTATGAATATTTTTATTTTATACTTCATTGGAATATTTTATTTGAATATTCAATAATCCATTGAATATTTGGATATTCGGCATAGCCCTTATGTACACGGTAATCGAAAAAAGGCATTCCTACCTACAAAGAACTCTAGTTCAATAATCCCATGTACCAAAAACATACAGTCTGCCAGCAGTTTATAATGCACAATTCAACACATCATTCTCAACCTGTAACGGAGAAATTTCATGTGAAGTCTGTTTGAGGTAATAAAAGAAAAATGTCAACACGCCCCAAGTATCAAAAAAAAAGGTGGGGAGGGGTTTACCGTCCTACGTTAGGGTGATGTTGGTAAAACTATACAGTTAACCCCCCGTCATGCTTTTATTTTGATTTTTACACGGTCTCCTCTTTACTGATGTTGGTGAATGTGGGTCGTTTGCGGCTGCCCGAGGCACCCTTGTATGCCATCGGCTCAACCATGTTTAAATGTATTCATTTTTCCACACTTAATGTCTTCATTGTACAGTGCATTTGAGCATGTCTGTGAAATTTGTGCTTTATAATGAATGAATAAATTATTATTGATTATTTCTCATTTTGTTTCAAACAGGGAGTCACAGAATGTGCAACATCACACAACCTGAGATCTCCTGAGATTAAACACAACATGACAGAACATGTAAATTTGAATTCTTCAATTTTGTTATTTACTGAATACCAAGTACTCTCCAACCACATGATATTGACAGTTTGGGTGGCCTCTTCTTGACACGGGTTTCTTATTCTCGCGCTTGAACGGCGGGAACACAACTCAAGAACACTGTTCTCCGAACAGGATCACACACCACCTCCTCATCAGGGTTTTACAAGAACACACAAGAAAACTCGTTAGATTTTGATTTTTGAACAGCTGCAAACATGGCAAAAAGTAGAGTGATGGCTTACAAAGCCAGAGACAATAGGAAATTTTGCAAAAGTAACACCAATTATTCTCCATAAAACAGAAATGAATGTTCCTGTTTAAACAGAAAAGAATTCAGCCCAGTTATCCAAACGTTAACTCTCAAATAACGTACATGGATGCCATATTGCATGTTGCTTGTGACTAACTACCAGCAACAACCAGTTGTACGTTCCCCCCGTTTGAGCGGCTGACCCAAGAACAACAAATCAAGCTGTTTGTGAACATAGGAGAACAAGTCACCTGAACTCGGCCAAAGTTGCACAGAGCCACCACTCTGGCAAAGACCTCTGCAGTGATATAACTAGATGTCCGGTCCAAGGGCACCCAGAACCCCCCCCCCCTCCCACCAGCCTTGGACAGGATAGCATTCTTTTTTTCAACGACAGTATTTGTGATAAATATTCTCTCACTTTGGTAATACCGAAATACTCTCTCAGGCTACACTGAATGCAATCAAATTAAGGACATTTTTCACATTAACTAATGAAACCATGAAAGTGTTCCAAATAAAATTTGAAACAAGGTGTCTTTCGTTCTTTTTTAACTTCTCCTTCTCCATTTTTAAATTTTTTATCTCCTGCATTAGGTATTACAACATCGGGGGGATTTCAACATCAATCCGTTGCAGAGAGTTCCTAAAACGTTGAAGGGACCTGTGTTTAAACATGGTCACACAATGCTGATGAAAAAATCAACTCATATCACAAAAAAGTCAGAAACTTTGACTAAAAATATACTTTTAACTGATGATTTCAGAAAAAAATATTTGAAAAGATATACGGACACTGAATTTAGTTCACTGTTTATTAGTGCCAACGATCTAAACAAAAACTTTTTTAAAATTAATGACTATCTACTACAGCTTGCTTATCGGTGGACAGTAATAGGACTTTCCGAGACATTTCTTAAAAATTGTGATCCGCCGGTGCATCTTTGTGACTATACTTTCATTGGAGATAACAGAGAAACAAAACCAGGTGGAGGGGTTGGGCTTTATGTGCATAATCACATCCATTTCAAAGAAAGAAGAGATCTTACAGTGCAAGTTGAAAAGAGTGAGACACCATGTAATTCGATTTTTATTGAAATAACAGAAATGAACATTATAATTGGTGTAATTTACAAACCACCCTCTGTCAATTGCTATAAATTTGTAGAGTCTTTAGACAAAACTCTTACTCAGATAAACCAAGACAACAAAGTATCTTTTATAATGGGGGATTTCAATATCAATCTGTCCGAGGAAAAAACCATTCAACAAATGTTTAAGGAAACTCTACGTAAACACGATCACACAACACTGATCGAAAGACCAACTCGTATCACAGAAACATCGAAAACTTTGATTGACAATATAATTACAAATGTGGCCCATGCAAAAGTGCCAGTGGACACAACCAGTGGAGTTCTTGTCAGTGATGTTTCAGATCATCTTCCAATATTCCAGGTGTCTACTTTTGATGTATCTTCTGATCATGATGAAAAATTGAAGCTTGACACACAAATATGTGAAAACGAACCACAGAAAACAGATCTGAGCAATGCCTCCGCACATAAAAAACAAATTATGGAAGAGAATGACCTCCCATTTCGAAAGGACTTGTGGAACACAAACAAGATCAAAAAAAAGAATAAAGAAAAGGAGGAATTATATTTGAACTATTTGAAAAGTAGTAACCAAGAAGATAAAGAAAAATACGTCCAGAGTCGAAATAATCTTGAAAGATGGATAAGCAAGACTAAAAGTGATATTTACATAAATGAATTGTGTCATTATGACAAAGTATGGACAATTACCAATCAAATGCAAAAGACCTTCAAATCTGGCAAACCTTGTGCATGCACCTCTGAAGATGTCATTCCACGTGAAATAATATCTGTCTCTAACAGCCCATATCAATCCACCAATCAACCTGATCACAGGACAAAAGGGGATTCTGTAGAAACACTTCGGGATGGCCTGCTCTTTACATATACAACATTTAAAGAGATTGAAAAACTAGTTGACCGGATTATCAAAGACAATGCCCATTTTGGTTTACATGAAATTTGTCCGCAACAGGCGAGAGAAGTCATGACTGATATCAATGTATCTCAGCGCCTGAGCAAAATTATCAACCAATTTTTAAGAGAAGGAATTGCCCCCAATTATTCCATCTCAAGTTCCTTAGACATAGTTTCTAAGCAGGGGAAGGCCATGGAAGAATGCATACCGTCAGGATGTTCTGATGAAATTTTGGAAAGGATTGTTTGTAATAAAATAAAGAATTTCTTTGACAAAGGCATAGTAAACCACAACAATCCATATTTGTTTGAAACTGAAAAAGTAAAAAAAATGGCATACCTTCTTAACGAAGTACGAAAAGGTCTTCGCAACAAAATCTCCCCTGTGGGTGTATTCTTTTATCTAAAGCAATCAGGATTAAACCAACAAATCCTCTCAAATAAATTAAAGAAATGTGGAATGAGTGGAACTCTTTTAAACTTGATTGTAAGTTATTTTAAAAGTAAATATCAAAATACCCAAAGCACAATTACACATAATTCATGCTTGCTAGACCTACTGTATGCCATTGTTATGACTGATATCTCCAATTTTCCTGTTATTGTAAATAAGAATGAAATAGTTGTAATTTTTGTTGATGAAAAGAAGTGGAAAAAATCAACAAGGCAAAAAAAACAGAAAGAAGCCCGGGAAAATCTTTACAATCAATTAGAAGAAAATGGGCTTTCCATAGACAGATGTTGTTACATACGGTTTAAAAATGAGGAAAACAATGTTAAACCTGTAAAAGACCAAACAGCACCAAAGGTAACCAATGAGAAAATCAAACGTGTTGACAAAACAACATTCTGTGGGAGAAGTATTGATTCTGGCTTAATCTTTCACATTGGTGATGAAATGCATG
Organism: Acanthaster planci; assembly: GCF_001949145.1. The sequence continues at coordinate 1,153,869 of NW_019091432.1, forward strand.
TTTGTGAAGAACAGAAAGTCATTGATGAGTGTAGAAAACAAGATTTACTTCCTCCTGAAGTCCTCACTGCTGCACAACTTTGCAGCATGAAAAGTCAAAACGTGGAATCAGATTAACCTATAAATTCTCACTCACATTCATTCATTTAAAAAAAGGAGATGATCGTATTGAATGGTGTTGCATGGTATGTACCTGTGCATGCATGTTATCAGGGGTATTTAAAAAATTTTTATTGAAAAGAATTTTATAAACAATAAGTAACTACTCTTTCCTAGTATTTTGGATACCTATGATAATATTTTTTAGATATTTAAAATTCATGCATGGCTTAAGCTTATAAATGCATGAAGCTCCAATAATGTTTGTATTCTGTAGTTTTTATGGTATTTTATAGTGTAGTTTTTATTGTGAACCCACTTGTCCTGGGTATGACATCTAGTGCATCTAGTGGCAAGGCTTTGGAGTTATGAAGTTTTGGGGAGTGTGGAACCACCCCTTAATTGCCATTGTTCCCAGGTCCGCCCTGGCTCGGAGCGGTAGCACCTGTTTGAGCCCCAACTATGGGTCAAATAGAATTCCATCTTTTTAGTTCTCATGCCTGGAGCCAGAGGCTAGGACAAGAACAGTCTGATGTAAAATATATGACCCAAACACCTCACTGCAAAATTCCAGCTTGCTTAGGCCATAATGATGAGCCCCAGGTGTGAATGGTCAAGCTCGTTTGCCACATATTGGCCTCATCAGCCACCAGGCAAAGGTGCAACAGATGTGAACAACCTGTCTTAAATCTTTGTGCTTCGTTCTTTATGAAGCTAAGCCATTATGATTATTATGTAGTTTTAATGGTAATTACACAGTTTATTTACATTGGCTTAATGTTATATATTCCAAAGTTAAATCTCACAAAAGATTTTTATGTAAAATGCAATTTGCGAAAACAAAACATTACAAAGGTAACCATTTTTTGTTATTATTGATAAGAGTGAACCATTATCATTATAGATATTATTGACTGTTTAAGTTTTTAGAATAAAAATGTTTAAAGAAAAACACTCCATTAATTCTTTTCTTCAAAAAGGACAAAGAATTGTACTGAGCAAAGCAATGCAGAAGTACTCGGTGGAATACCTGAACATATCAGAATATATCGAATTTATTACTGTTATACTAATGAGTCTTTATTTTAGTGGTTAGGGTGAGAATCTTGAATTGGGTGCAGTATGTGGCATGTGCTGCCAATGGATATGCACCACTTCATGTTTGCTACCAGCAATGACAGCACATGACAACAACAACAAAAGCTACCGTACTACAAACGTTTGTAGAAGATGAAATAGCCAAAGCATCTCAAATCTCAAGTTGGCCTCCAGCACCAAATTAACCTGAAAAAAGGGGGTCATAAGTAAGTAAAAAACAATATATATTCAAGCAGTTGAAATTTGATCACGTCGATGAAGCTGAGTGCAAAACCAGTCCTATAAACTTCAACAGGAGCTGACTAGTATAAAAATCGCTCCTTGAACATCATCAGAAACTAATCAGAGTGGCAGATACACCAGCCCATTAGGTTGGGCAAAAGTCAAGGAATACGAGAGTAATGAGTTCGCAACTGACTCTGATGGCAAGATGATGAAAAGGGTAGGAGACGGCAGCCAGAAAACTCCAAGCTCTGTCCATCAAAAAATCTGGAGCCAAGAGATTCAAGGCTCGTGATTATCGAACTGCTGCTCCAGCTACTCTTTCTGTACCTCGTCCGACACGATACCAGTTTTTGGAGGCCAAAGACTTCAAACCAGTAGAGACGACTGCTTCGCCTGTGGAAACCAAGGTCACTAGAGAAAATCCTGCCTGAACATCAGAAGCCAAGAACAGGTCAATTCCTCTTTGAGCTCCTCTGCCTAGCAAGGATGGCACATCAACCAAGTCCAGCACATGGAAAAAAGTTAAGTTGACTTATTTGAAAAAACTATTTCTTTGAATACGAGGAAGTGTTCCACAGGTTGTAAAATTCAAGTATATGGTCATTTGCAATATCATGATTTCTGGAAATCAATTGAAGCCAACTGCTTTGTACTAGACATAAGGCCAAACAAACTAGCAGTTGTGCCCCCATTACATTGAAAAAGAAATTAGGTTGGGTAGGTGGGTCATGTCTCTTTTAGATTGGGGGAATTTTTTTTTTTATTAAAAAAATATTTTGATGGTCTACAGTATACTCCATCCACTCTTTTTTTTCCTACAGATTTGTAACTAGTGGATAGGTCTTGTCAAAGACTGTATCCAAGTCAAAGCCTCTTAAGACAATTATACATTTGTGTTGGAGTGACATTTTAATGAGTTCATGGCCAAAACAGTGTTTGAAAGCTCGTACAAAATGATGTACATAGAGCACTGAAAACCCATGACACAATAACTTTGCATGCCCCCCGCCAGTTGTCACGAAACACATGTTTACTTCTTTACCTTAGTTTTGCATATTGACCGGGTCGAACACTGGAATGCCAGTGAACTCGTGTGATGGAAATGAGGCGTCTGATGGATTATTATGTTAGTCTCTACAGTCACAAGCAATCTGAAAGAAACCACGGTTCAATTATGATGTTTTTCAATGCAACAAAAAATGGCTTCAGCTGCAGAGGTTACACAGGTAATGTGAATGATGAACTCCACTAACAATGGCCAGTTCTGGTCTGACCAAGGAAAGAACCTCTTGATTCCAAAAGTCACCATGGTCATACAGCAATTAATTAGTTAAGCAGAGGGTAAACTGATTTGTCCTGCTTGGAGGTCGGCTTCCTATTTGGTGTTATATTTTCCAGATGACTACAACTCAAGATCTGAAATTACTGGCATTTTAAAATTTGTTTGTCCTTTCCCTCTGTTTGAAACTAAACAGAACAAAAATAACTCAACGTTTATTCAAGATATCAGTACTGGTCTAGCGGTGAGATTTAACAGTCAAGGGCGAATTGTTACTTCAGCAAGTTAAAGAACAATGTGTTAATGAACTTAGTCAATTCATTGTATTAAATGATTTATATTATACTAAATTACTATAACAGATTTATTTGTATTTTTATTTTCTTTAAGCTGATCTTCAACCCCAACAAACCAAAACTCCATTTCCCACAGCATGCTGCCAGCCAGTTGCCCTCCATATTGGTGAATTCAAGAGCTCCAAGTACGGTGACTCAATACAACTCTTCTTTCACCAGATGGTAACAATCGCATAGCAAATCACCACTACCTGGAAAGCCGTATATGATATTTTATCAGCAATTCAGCATCATCTCAATCACCTGTTATCAGTGCAACATCCACAGCAACTTGCATGGCCGGTCTTGATGATCCAATGAAAACCTCATTAAAGTGCATTCTCCAATTGTAGAAATAAATTTGTTTTTAACCTTTTTGTTACATTTGAACACTGAAGTTCGCTGAACACTGAAGTTTGCTGGCCATGGTCTCCGAGCCTCTGAGCAGCCAGTGTTAGACATAACTTGCGCTCTATGAATGGGATAAGTGTCAAAACATATAACACAAGGTTTACCAGAAGACAAGTTTTTTTGAGAGTTCCTTCGAGCTTGTATTAAGCAAGTTCGACTGTATATGGGTGCATCGAAGCAAGAGATGTGGGGGTCTTATGTCAGATCCTAGAGCAATAGCAGCACATCTGGGATGTGTACGACTGGAAGAAAACTTCTAGAGGATGCAATCAATGATGATGACGACATAATTTAAGATCAGGAAAAGGGTGCCACGGCTGCTGGAGACCATTTAAGCTTCATTGTTGGTGAAAATCAGAGTTTGCTAAAGATTGTTCTGTCCAGGAATGCTTTTCCAATTTGTTTCTCAATGGTTTATACACATCTACATGTAACACTGTTTCTTTATTCTGTTCAAGCCGATTGCTGCAACTTGCACAATACCAAAATTGAGGAGTATAAATGTTTTGGATGGAGTTAAATGACAAATGGAGATGTATTCGGTTGAGTACCAGAACGTATTAAAACACATTGAATATAGACTGGAACATCTGTGGTGACACCATGCGATCAATCTCTTTTGTGATCAAGTGTGGTTCTCATGAGAACCAAGAGGCTCGACATTTTGAACAGCTTGCTCTGTTAGTCTTCAGGAGAATACAGGATTCTGGCTGGAAAGGGGTTTATATAAACTGGTCGAGGATTCTGTGCAAAGGATTAGCTCATTGAGGGGTGTTGTATTGGATGCGAAGCTTGTGTGTTGAGGCACGAGGTAGTTGGTGCTCACTCGAGTGTGTCAGTATGGTGGAGGCTGTCAGAGAGCGAACAGACAAGATGTCAGGGCACAGATGACCTAAGGGCAGACTAGGTTGGGGACTGGAGAAGGTTGGATGATGCTGGAGATGAGTTCTGTCTGGTCCCTGTTGATCTTGTGGTCTGTAGCATAGGAGCACTTGAAAATTGCTCACAATGGCCATTTTGAAAGTATGGGGCACCAGATTCTGTAGACTCTTGGTTTGTACTAGGGCTTTGCCCGGTCCTTGTGAGAATGAAGCACAAAGTAGATCTTGAGGGGGGCTGTATGAAAGATGCATATATTTTGTTTGTGGAGCATGCATTGAATGAATTAGTGGCCTAAACAAGATGACTTTGGGTGTAAGAGACCCTCCGCACAGGGGTATGTCTGGGATCTTGGGTCTAGACTGGTCTTGCCTTGTAACCCGTTGCATCGTAGGGTGATAGTGATGAAGTGGAGTTCTTGGTTGAGGGGTTCCTCATGGCAGATATTGCAAACTCTGTGTATCAGGGTTTGGTTGACTGCAGCCCAATTTTTGGGTGATGGAAAAAACCATCACCAAGAAGTGGCTCCAAAGAAAACTCAACCTCACATGATCCAGCAACATCTCACCAGCCGTGTATCATCAACTTTGCCCCTCCAGCTCTCAGTGCCCTTGATTGTTTGGACAGCCGAAGATTCACAAGTCAGATGTCACTCTCCAGCATATAGTGGCCTCCCAGGGAGGTCCCACCACAGCCAAGTAACTCACCAAGATTTTGCACTCCCTGTCAAGAAATCTGACCAATTTACTGACTTTATTCAAGATGTCATCCTACAGCCTGATGACATAATGGTGAGCTTTGATGTCATCTCATTATTTACCAGCAAGGATGCCTGCAACATTGCCAGCGAGCGACTTCAACGTGACCCAACACTTAAGGACCTTACAGACAAAACACCTAATCAAGTTCAACACCTGTGTCTCCTCATCAAGCTGTACACTGGTGAGACTTGGCAGGGACCTTCCCAAAAGGCTCAAAGGGTACAAAGCCCATAGCAGATGAGGAGACTACAAGTCAGCAAAGATTCACAACCCAGATATCCGTCTCCACACTATGGTGGCCTCCAAGGGAGTTCCCACCTTCAACTCAGCCAAGTACCTCACCAAGATTTTTGTGCACCCACTGGTAGGCAATACCAAACACCACATCAAGACCTGCAACCAACTGGCTAACTTTATTCAAGATCTCATCCTCCAGCCTGGCGATATAATGACGAGCTACAATATTGTCTCATTATTTACCAGCAAGGAGGCCTGCAACATCTCCGGCAAGAAACTTCAATGTGACCCAACACTCAAGGTCCACACAGACATAAGAGCAGACCAAGTTCAAGATCTGTGTCTCTTCATCCAGCTGAACACTGGCAAGACTGGCAGAGACCTTCCCACCAGGCTCTGAGGGTACAAAGCCCATGTCAGATGGGGAGACTACGGCAAGTCGACCATCGTCAAGCACTCCCACACCACAGACCACAAGATCAACTGGGACCAGACGGAACTCATCCCCAGCGTCATCCACTGGTTCCCCTGCCGAATCCAAGAAGCCATCAAAATCTACAAGAACAACACCACCTCAAGACATTGGTTTCTCCAAGTGACAAGTTTCTCCATAAGTCTGGTGCCTCATACTTTCAAGACAGTCCGATGGGTCTTCTATACCTGAGGACAGTACCCCCAACCTTCTCCAGTCCCCAACCTAGTCTGCCCTTAGGTCATCTGTGCCCTGACATCTTGTCAGTTCGCTCTCTGACAGCCTCCACCACACTGATACACTCGAGTGAGCACCAACTACCTCGTGCCTCAACACACAAGCTTCGCATCCAGTACAACACCCCTCAATGAGCTAATCCTTTGCACAGAATCCTCGACCAGTTTATATAAACCCCTTTCCAGCCAGAATCCTGTATTCTCCTGAAGACTAACAGAGCAAGCTGTTCAAAATGTCAAGCCCCCTGGTTCTCATGAGAACCACACTTGATCACAAAAGAGATTGATTGCATGGTGTCACCACAGATGTTCCAGTCTATATTCAATGTGTTTTAATACTTTTTGGTACTCAACCGAATATATCTCCATTTGTCATTTAAATCCAACCAAAACATACATACTCATCAACTTTAGTATTGTGCAAGTTGCAGCAACTGGCTTGAACAGAATACAGAAACAGGTGAGTGTTTCATGACCACAACCTCACACTGCACACCCAAGGCCCACATCCCTGAATTCTATGCATAGCTCGTCAAAGACAAAGTTGCCGCCCTTGAGGATGCATATAACCAGCCTGAGGAATATGGCTGGCTTGAAGTTGCAGAAACTAGAGTTTAAGACTGTGACCCACATGGCTGTTTTTGTCAAGCGTGAAATGGGAAGGATGTTATAGCTTCCACAATCCACCTTGCAATAGTCGAAGCTGAGGCTGGGTGGTGTGGACAAACGGTTGGAGTGAAGAGTTGTGTAACACCACCTCGCAGCACTTTTGTGAGAGCAATGTAGAATTGCAGGATTGTAACAAGGCACCATAACTTACCTTCATGCACACTGGAAAAGGATGTCAGACTCAGAACAAAGAGATCAGGAGGAGAAAAACTGTGAGACTGATTTTAGTTAGGAATTTAGCCCAAGAGATATAACATACTCCCCCGTTTCCCAGCAAAGGTGACCTCTTCAATGGAGAGGGCATGAAGTTTGCTCCAACAACCTGCAGAGGAGACTGCCAATAAGAAGACCATTTTGACTGTGAGGTTGAAAAGAGAAAAAGACCCAGCCAGTTTCAAGGGAGCTTTTGAAAACTTCTCAAGCACAATGCTAAGATCCCAATCTGGAATAAGAGTCTCGGTGGAGAGGGGGGTCATTTAACAAACACACCCTGAATTAATTAGGTAAGAGCTGAAAGCACTGTTAGACAGACTTGAACCATCCCCAAACCCAGTATGAAGAGTCCCTATGGCTGACCTATAACCATAAATGGTGGAGTTGAAGTGGACACATGCGCATGTCCAAGAAATCTCGCCATGAAACCGAGGAGTTGAAGGCATACCCGGGCTGGGAGGGACTGACTCTCCAGAAAAAGATGAATACATTCTTCGAGGGCTAAGCAACATTCCATGGTGGGGATACCCTGCCAGTCTGCATGTTGAGGGAACCAAAGAGGACTTTTCGACAATGGCAGTTGACAATGGAACCAAGGGTTGAGGTGAGTTGAATCGTCCTTGACAAAGCTAGGACAGTTGCCAGATGAAACAAGTTCACAATCAGCCACTTGTCCAGGTAGACATATATTCAAATGTGCTGATGGGAAGAGCCGTAGCTAACACTTCGGTGATCCTTGTGAAGCTGTGGACAGGCCACAGGGAAGGTAGTGGAACTGGTATGCTATGTTTGTGTATAATAAATTAATTGGAAGAACTGATGATGAAGTTGAATGGGAATGTGAAGGTAAGCATCCCTCAGGTCCAGTGATGCAGCCCACCAGCCTTGTGGAAGCAAATGTAGAACTGTAGCCACAGTCTCCATGCGAAAGTGTTTTGGATGAATGAAGGCATTGAAAGGACAGAGATTGATGATGGGGTGCAAATCGCCAGATTTCTTCGGAGACAGAAAGAAAGTTGATGCAAAGCCCTCTGGAGGGTTTAGGAGAGGTGTTATAGCTCTCTTTTGCAGCAAAAGTGCTATCTCTATTACTAAAAGGAATTCCAGGGAGGTTGCAAGGACCATTGAGCAAGTCTGCCAAGAGCTAGAGGTGGGCTGGTGAATTCCAATAGGTAACCTGAAGAAACAGTCTTGAGCACCCAAATGTCTGAAGAGATCTGATGCCACTTCTGAGCAAAGTCTAGTAGCCTTGCTCCTACGGAGCCCTAAACTTCTGGAATGTTGGGCATATCTGAATTGTAGTCATTGGCCGTTAGGTCCCTGAACACCCTGGGATTTGGTGGCATGTTTGGGTTTGAAAGGTCCCGTTGTGGCAGAGGAAGCAGGTTGACACTGGGGGGCAGACCTTGACGAAGTTCCTGAGGACACTCAGGACTGCTGGATGTGGGAAGACTGTGGGCGGGAAAGGAATCCTACTTATAAGAAAGCTATGGAGAGATAAAACCGACTAGTTTGCCGTCTATGATTGAATTGACGGCGTAGGTTGAACTTCTTGTCTGTCTTGAAGCGTTTAGCTTCCTGAAGCACAGATTTGCCAAATCTATCTGCAAATAGGTCACTCCCCAATAAGGGCAGGTCTTTCACACATTCTCTGGAAGCAGTGGATAGCGCAAAAAGGTTGTTTAAGACCAAGCTATGACGTAAAAAGAACTCACAAAGGCAAAGAAACCAGGCAGTCATCCAAAAATTGGAACATGACAGGCAAAGGACTTGAGTCAATAGAGGAAGGGTTTTCTGATACCCTAGCCAAAGTATCAGAGCGTAGGATGGAAAAATTGGAAACCCTTGCCACTCGGAAAAAAGAGAATGCACTGAGTAATAACAAGCAGCCTCCTGAGATTTTGTCTGGAGGGACTGCTCTGGAAGTGGGACACTGGGTATAGATTTCTTCTGCACCTTAGAGAAAACCTCAATAATAACTGAACTAAACCCATCAACATGGATCAAACATTTAGGTTGAAGGGAAGAAGAGGATGAGGCCCTGCAAAATGATGAATGTGGTAATTGTTTCTGGCATGGGGAAACTGTAAAATTCTCCTCACTTTGGGCATGACCAGGTTAAGAGAAGTATAGTCCGGTTTGAAGGAATAATCTTCACAGTCGCTAGAAAATGACGTATACAACTCATCATGGGCGTGGTGACCAGTGGTTGACCCAGAACGGCTGAGCAAAAAAGACAGAGATAGCCACTAAATCAGAGAACAAGAGCAGGAACGGTAGAAGCCCCTCAAAGAATGATAAAGAACTGCTGGAGAAGAGCATTCATGTCTCTGGAAACCTCAGCGGGACCCTGACGGGTGATCCAATTGGACGTAAGTCACATGCTCAAGCAAGCAGGAAGCAGAACCAGCCGGGGCTCCGACATGTCAGGAAAAAACGTGTATGGAATAATCTCCAAACTGGAATAAGGCTGTTGAGAGTTCCCATTTTGAAGTGTTGAGATTGAAATAGGTACCGAAACTCCAGTCATCCGCTGGGGTGACACAATGTCATCCTGCGATAACTGCTGTAATCAACATCTGTAGCAGTTTGAATGAATATCGAAGTCAAAGGGAAATAAAGAACTATTGCAAGATTGACATTTACTTGCAGGTTTCTTGAACCATCTGTTTCTTGACACGGTCGAAAGTGTCGGGAATTACAATCCAACAGCAACAATTAAGTACTAATGTACGAAGCTCCCTCAGAAGAAAACGCGTCTGATCAACCATGTGCCCTGGGAAAAAAGAGGCGAGCTACGCATGGAATTCTAAGATGTTTGCCTTGGGAGTGCAGCGCATGTGGGGTGATGTCATGATCTTCGTTGTTTTCGGGTTACTGACTGCATGCACATTTTTAAATGCATTTGTAGGTATCGAAGGTGAAGTATTTTCTGTCATAGAATCTACAGTTCAGTAGTCAGGGTGGGAATAGAATGTGGTACTGCCAATGGATAAATGCATCACTTTATGCTTGGTACTAGCAATGAGGGTACATGAAAATCTTCAGATTTATATTTGGGGAAGTGTGTTTAAAATTCTTGTACACATACATATTGCTTAGCTCGCCTGAGAGCGGTGGTCTGCACGTAGGTCAGGCATACGTTTCCACTTTTCCTGAAGTAGTTTATATAAAAGTCAGGTTTTTGTGGTTTTTCGTATTTGTTGGTTGTGCCATATATATAGTATGGTGAAATGGGTTGGAAGCTTATTCGTGAGAGAAAAACGTGACTTGTACATGTTTGGGATTTTCTAGTAACTGTTTTGCAACATTTGTGCAAATGTCTTGTAACGGTCCAAGTAAAATTCACAGTGATTTTTTACTCAATCAGTGATCCCATTGCTGGTTCACTTCACGCGTATTTTGGTGTCAGTGAATCAACAATGGATCACTGATGTGTTCAACGTAGCCTTGAACTTAAATGACCATACCAACAATACCATATATCCCCCGAGTTCCAACTTTGCATTACTAATGAGAAGTGTCTTTACATGCATTCCAAGATTGAACAAATATAAAGAGCATGGCCAAAATCTTAAGGGACGGAATTCCCCCCCCACGCAAGACTGGCCAAAATAACCTGGAGGATTCATCAGAGTTTTAATAATTTAAAGCAATTTGTCTTTTTCTGTGTAAGTGTCCCCAAACTTTTGGTCCTTATGTTAAATGAATATTACATTATTATTCAAAACACATTTCATTATGGGACCACTCTATGTTTATAAAGAACCTGCTAGTCTGTACTGATTAGTTGCCAAAGTCCTTTCCTATATTGTGTCTGACATCCGTTTTTCCCTGGCACTTCTATTACCCTCTAGACTTGAAATCAAGTCGTTAGTCGGTTGTTTGTTGTCCATACACTGCGTCATTTTACAATTAGTGTGGAGCCCATTCACTGTTGCCCGCAATCCATCCAGCACGCCCTTGCTCATGGGCTGTTCAGTACCGGGTTTCAGTGCACACTGGCCCATGATCCCTGTGCTGCCTAATGACATGATCAACCTGATTCTCTGGATAGATATTCAAGTTAGCAACAACTGAACTGCATGATTTCTATATATTTCCACGTAAAACGCCAACAGAAGCTCATGCTAAAGAATAGACTCATTCATTTATTTATAGGAATGCCTACAATTCATTAGTGCCAGTTTCTTTCATATCTTGCATTAATATCCCTATTAATACGATGCTTAGTGACAAAGTAGATGTAACTATTCAAGAACAAATCTATTAACTATCTTTGTCTGGTAAAAAATCAATGCTTTTATGCGTTCAACTGACCAATAAAACGGCCCCGGAAATAAGAATTCATTTTTTCGGGATTCTTAGCCAATCAGAATACTCTGTCCAACTTTCGTAGCAAGCCCAATATGTTGTGCACAAAAGGGCTTGCAAATTGTTGAAGTTGAGAATTGGGCACAGTCGAACATGCATACTGGGGAGCGAGGTTGCACTGACCGATTCCACGTGTTATTAAATTGCTCGCTCCGTGTACGCATCGCGAGGAAGGTGGACTACACCCAGCCAATTACCAACTTGATTTCAAGTCTAATTTCCCTCTGGAAAAGTAGTAACATTGAATCTTTTTTTGGCCCACATATCTTTTACAAATTTAATTCAAAGCATCAAGATTTGTACATGTTTTGTGCAAATCATAATACATGTAGATAGTATGCCATCCATTGTCATGTACATGTACTTACACAATTTGTTTGTTTTGTCTTAGTTGGCCTTATTCTCATGTAATGCTTGTATAAATTTTCTAGAAAAGTAAACATGTGTAGGAAGAAGGTGATGCAATAGGGACAAACCACATGTACAAATATACTTAGAGATTTCCACCCTTGCGCTAATAAGATGGGTTTGTTTTGATTAAAAATGTCACGTCGCCTTTATTTCCGAATGAACCAAATTCACAGCACTATGTACATGTATATAGATTATGTCTCTAACTGTAGCAAAGATGTCAGGCTCCTGCCCATTACTGAGTGCTCAATAAATGAAGTAGATCTGGTGAGAAGGATGCATATGGCTTTCTTGAGCCCTCTTGAACTAGATGTATCGTCTCAACAGAGAACATAATTATATTCCAAAATGAGTAAACTCTAGGGTACATGTAATTCCATAAATTTGGTTCCAAAAGTATGACTTTTTTGTCCCTGTTACACCTGACCTGTGTTATTTGACATTATCATTGGAAATGGTTTAAAAGGATTTGTTTGGAAGGTCATCTGCATTAATTTATTACTCTTGGATAAAATAGAATGTGTTCTGAATATCAAAATTATTCGTCAGACGTGACTGGGACACCAAAATAATTTGACCCATAATGTACAGAATGACCCTCTAGCTATATTGAGCTTTAAAAGAACCAATTTATTGAATCAAACCACTTTCTTTTCAAATATCTACCAAAAAAGGTTTCTCAGTATTAACTCAATGTGAGTTTTTCAAACGATACTTTTTGGAATGATTCAAATCGTGACTTAATAATAACATCAAACAACCTTAGTCAGAAACATGTTGAACAATAACCATGGCCCAGAAAAAATACACCTGTCAGTACATTTGTAATTGCCATGTAAAGGCAGGGTTGAGTTGGGTAAACTCCTGGCAGCCAGGTGTGTAGAAGCAGGTGAAACACGTACCAGTATCTCATTGCTTTTGTAAGTAGGCCTTCCAGTGTTACTAGGGGTGTTTGAATTTAGATACACAATAAACGAAAATAAATTGGAAACAATCTACATGTAATTTTTCCATGACTGACACACTGCCCTTCAATTTAATCATGAAATGAATAAACAATTTAAATCTAGTTCAGTAATGTACACGGTTTTGTAAATCTTTTTGTGTGTGTTGCTATTTACTTCTCTCTGATTTAAGCAGACACTGTGCAGATCTGGGGTTCTGATTACAACAAAATATAGACTAGTGGTTGTATGAGCAGTTCTTGTCAACATATCAAAGGCAAACATCTTGTGGAGGAGTTTAGAGACAAAAAGAAGGTCTTTCACCTTTAACTGATTTAAAAACCATAAATTGGAAGCCTTTTGAAGTTCTTTCAAAATGGAAATAATGATGAAAACTTCCATAGTATGAAAAATACTGCTCTCTGTAATATTGAAATCCTCTCCCACATTAATTGTGGGACGGGTCTACTAGAGAATACCTACCCAAAAAGTAAAGTAAATTTCCCATGCACCTATAATTATTCACTGAACAGATTTCATCACCTGTGGTGCACCCCAACCTCCCACACTGTAATGCAGTTTTGCCGCCATGATCTTCCTTCCTTTCGAAAGTAACTCAAAGTTTGGTGCCAAAGTGGGAAGGACGGGCAGGAGAGGACTGGTTGGGTTGGTATTTAGTTGTAGACTCAACCCACACTCAATGTGGTGGAGGAGTCTACGGTGCTCTACCTACCCAAACAGTGACTACATATGTAGAATGGCACTGTTCGAGGAGGGGGGTTTGCATGTAATGCTATGAATGCACATTCACATTTAGATAAGGAAAAAACAGAAAAACATGACATGTATGGGTTCAATGTACATGCATCTGACCTTTTAAGTTATGAAGAGTCAGCAAAATAACATCACTGAGGAATTGCTGATTTGAATCATGTACAACAATCAAAAACACAACACATTCTATTTTTTGCCTCAGTTTATGTAAGCATTCTGAATTTCTCTTCACTGGCCTGACTTATCATATAATATTCCCAATTCAAACAGCTGTCCGAAACATCTAACAAAAATATGTTTCCAGTAAATAGTCTTCCATCAGTAAAATCTCAGGTAAGGTAAAATAATACTATTATCCCATCAAGGGCTGAGCTACAAATTCAACTAAATTCAATTAAAGAAGTGGATAAAGTTGAAAAATGGAATGTAATCAAACTTCAGAACTACGGTGCAGGCAACACAAGCACAAATGTGGTACACGTATTAAATCAAAGAGGACCAGACCTGTCACTGAACTGTGTGCCACTGAGATGGGATACACTAACCGTATGTAACCCTGATGTATCAGTAGAAGCCCAAATACTAGTAGCTGATCAACACTGCTTAAACTTCAACAAAACTAACTAAGGAATCGTCCATTTCTTGAACTAAATACTCAGCAGTAAATTCTGTAAGCTTATTTCAAAGTGTTGTTAGAAACTAAACAGCAGCTGATCTACAGTCACAAAAATACAAAAAAAAATTACCAGTACCACAAAGCAAATACCATACATGTAACAAAACTGGGGATAGCAATGAAGAAGATATAATTTGTACTCTGACCCATTGTGTGATTAACTAGACTGGGAAACAACTTCAAAGTATGAACAAGCAACAATGATGGATGAACAAATGTATCATTAATTAACCCTAACACTCCTCAACCCTTCACCTGTTGGAGGATTGAGGAGTGTTAGGGTTAAGTTATTGCACGTAAATAAGGTGAAAAATACATTCACGAATACTTTGGCTCCCACATACAAATTGACTGTAGTTTTTACAGCCCCAATTCAACTTTTATATCATGAACTCCAAAAATAGTTGGTGCTCAATCTCACAGAAACATCCTGTTCTTCTGTAAGGTTTCTGTACCACACAGTATGCATAAATCCGATGCACACATCTGACATGCTTGAATATGAACTTGCAATGTAACAGGCAGTAAATGTTTACAAGATTACAGGGATCCTGATCTTTACTCTTTTCTGTTGCACTGTAAAATGCTTTCAAAATGCATTATTTTTTCAAAACTTTATCATCTAGGCTGAGCAGCAAAGGATGGAGTGGCAAGCAAGTGAGGAGACGGTCTACGGACTCTAAGGCAGATTAAAAGTGTACCACTGATGAGGTGTCTGTGAAGAAAGCGGTTCTTGGAATTTCATAGGACAATATGACACCATACAGTTTAACGAGAATACAATTAGCCAGTTGAATATTTTTAAAAACTTAGGTCATTCATTAACTTAGGTCATTCAATACCTTGGCCGAGCTCCATTTTAGGCATGTGCTACTGAAATGCCTAACTGGCTCGTTCATCAAGCCATGGCTTCTTTTCCACATTACCATATTTTTGGCAGGAATGCAAGCATTTAAAAACCAATCTCATCCAACAATGATTCTCAGAACAATAACATCAGGGACTACAAAATTCCTGAACCTGGAATTCTCCTGGCAAGGAAATTTATCATACACCATTGGTGAAATTCCACAAACACACCTGTTCTTCCCTTGCAACTTCATCAATTTTTTTCCAAACAAAGGCTTGCATGAATGGCCATGAAGAGACCATGAAAAGCCATAGGTCAGATGAAATTCTAAAAATACTATGGGTTACAGATTCCAGAAATCCCCTGATGAGAAATACCGGTACATCCAGACGTTACATTAAAAAGTCGTGCTAACCGGTGACCAGTGAAAATAAACTAAGCAAAACAAAACCTTGAAAGTAGCCACATATAAAATAGAGAAAATAACTAGAACGGCAAAGCCGCCATGGCTCACTGCTTGTTATGAATTTGAATTTCTTTCTTGTAATAACAGGAAAGAGACATCTAAGTTATACAAATATGGTAACTAAATCAAACAAGTAAATACTAACAGAGCTTCATCAAAATTTTTTACAAGGTTGGTTGACATACGACTGCAATACAGATGTACGAGCTATCTTATCGACCTAGCAAATACAATGCATTTGTACTCCAGGAGAAAAATCCTATTCAGTGCTGTGTGCAGACTGTGTGTTGAAAGGCGCCTGTCGTTTAAAAGTAAATCAACAAAGACCATCAACAAGGGAGGTACAGGTACAAAGGCTTCACAGTTCTTTACAGGAGAGAGGAATGCCTATAGAATGTGGGTCCAGTCCAGTCCAGTCAGACCAGACTTGGATGATTATATAAGCAGTGCATTTGTGAGTTTAATGGATGGTGCATAACTAAAATTCCTCCAAAGTATATGTACAGTTCTGCACTCTGTATCCAACCCCATTATCCTATCCATCTCCTACTCCACTCCCTCCCCATCATCCTATCCATCTCCTACTCTTCCCCTCCATCATCCTTTCCATCTCCTACTCTCCCCCCTCCATCATCCTATCCATCTCCTACTCCACCCCCTCCCCATCATCC
>NW_019091432.1:1191089-1210655 GCF_001949145.1 Acanthaster planci
CTTCCCCCTCCCCATCATCCTATCCATCTCCTACTCTCCCCCCTCCATCATCCCATCCACTCCTATTCTTCCCCCTCTCCACCATCCCATTCATCTCCAACTCTGCCCCTACCCATTTTTCCTTCAATACTTTGGCAGTCCCATCATCCCATTTATCCAGCCCAACCATTACACCAACCTTATCCAGCATTTCATCCCTTTCTACATACATGTACCTTGTCCCCATGATCCTCCTCCTACAGGTACCCCTCCCCCAACAAACATCCTAATCAGTCACTTGGAGTCCCCCTCCCATCCCTTACACTTTTCCCACACACAAGTACATGTACATTTGTATGTATTACATTGTATTAGTACGACTGTTTAGATGGGAACCATGCTACCGTAGAGCCAGCAAGAATATAAAGCGAGAGTTTTTTCAAGTTGGTCGGATCCACTGACCTTTCAGATTCAGAACTGGAAAGAAACAAATTGGTCTTTTTTTTATTTTTGAGAAGACTTGGATCTGCCGACCAACAACTTACCGATATAAGTGTAACAATTTTGGGGGGGGGCCTGCTGTCTGACCAACAGCCAAGTCCCTGGTCCACGGTTGCTAGCACTAGTGGTAAGGGATACCACTTTTTTTTGTGTGTGTGTGTGTGTGTGTTGGTGAACAAAAAGTTGTATTCTTCCCTGTGACTAGAAGACCCTTATTTGTTTTCCTTGAGACCCAAGAGAAATATTTTTGTCTGTTCTCCTCTAAAATTTGTCTTAAAAACTCAGAGCACCAACTTAAAAAAGGGAAAAATTGACTAGATACTATAATTAAAAACTCATTACTAGAAACTTGACTTGGAAAATTTTGACTTGAGGCCTGACTTGACTTGCAAAAAAATGACTTGAGACTTGACTTGACTTGCGAAAAAATGACTTGAGACTTGACTTGACTTGCGAAAAAATGACTTGAGACTTGACTTATGAAACACATGATTTGAGACTTGACTTAAGAAAAACATGATTTGATTACAACACTGGTAGTAGAATTATTAGTACAAGTAGTTAGGTTTATAAAAACTCTTTCTTTGCGGCCAAGGGCTGAAATGTTTAAGGTTACAAAAGAAGGAAATACCACATTACTGACAATTGCAAAATACATGTGCTATAAGAAGTATTTCCAAGGATGGATTTTAATTTCAATTTTGGATTTTTGCCCTGCCCAATGTGTATTGTAACACTGTATACTCAGTGTTTGCTCCTGAAGACTTGTGAAAAAAACCACAAGCCTGCTTGGGTGGGATTCGAACCCACAGCTTCCTGCTTGCAGACATCTTAACCACTCGACCATTAAGCTTGGTTCGAGTCAATGTAGCAGCAGGTACTACAAACAATTATTTCCAAGGATGGATTTATTTTACAGCGCTACAACACATTATAATAAACAAATTCCGAAAGATGTATCCTTGTGGAGACATGGCTTTATTCTCCAGTACTAAAAAAACATGTGTGAAACACTGTTTTCAAAATGCTCGCATTTCAACATGAATTACGCTCCTGGGCTGAAATTTTAACAGAATGTCCCTTACATGAAATACTTCAATTTGCAATAGATTCTTACACATGAAAAATTTCTCCTTTTTGAGCAATTTCCAAATATAAATTTGGTGAAATCCTTGTAGAGACCTATTCAACCCATTCTTCTGGGTCTCCACAAGGCACCATTTTTCGAAACATGTTGGGCAGGGCAAAATTAATATCTCAACAATGCAAATCCATCCTTGGAAATAGTACACTCGGTACCCGCTGCTACATTTGAAATGCTACAGGAAGATAATAGAGGAAAAAGATCAGGTAAAGGGGGAATTTAGAGGATGACGGGAGAAGGAGAAATGTCAAGGAGGGGTGGTTTACCAAATTATTATCATCTGTATGTATGATTGCATCAAATTCACATCTTGACATTATATTTTAACACCTCGTGCAAGTTTACCCACTTGCTTACAATCAATAATTGTAATGTACTGTTATCAATGTCATATTCTGAAGTTATTTTATCTTGATATGTATTTTTCATACATTAAGTTTTAACTTTTGTTGTTTCATCTCCTTTTCTTACATAGAGTAGGCCTACACGTCCAACTTGTATTTAGCAGCACTGTCTCATGAGTGAATCCACTTCCAACTTTCAGAGGAGAAACTATGGCTGCGCAAGAGTCTGGGTCTCTTAATGTCCTTTCATGGAATGTACGTGGCCTTGGATCACGATTATCTGAAGTTAAAAAACTTGTAACAGACCAAAAGATTGACATTATGTGCCTTGTAGAGACAAGGGCAAAATCCGACGACAAGTTTAGTGAAACAGACTTTCCAGATTTTGAAGTGATCGGGAAATCAGTGAACAAGTTGAAAGAATCAAGTCAAAGAGTATTTCCAGGTGGTCTTTTGTTTGCCTACAGAAAAGCACTGCCTTACACGTTTTCGAAACTTCCCAATAAATCTTATTTTATCCTTTGGGTAAAAGCAAAACCTGAAAACCCTGAGGAAAATGTTTCCATGATATTTGCAGTGATCTATAACCCCCTAACTGACAAAACTACGAAAGAAAAGATCCTCCGGATCATGGAAAGGGAATACAAAATTCTGGATGAAGACCACACAGAAGCGAAGTTTTATATCATGGGTGACTTCAATGCATGTACATTTGAGCTTTTTGAAACTCACCAACCTCGAGTTAGAGAATTTGAAGAAGAGAAAAACGATTCCAATGCAAATTACGAAGAAAATGGAATAACCTTAGTTGGCTTCTGTGATAACACAGGCTTTTGCATAGCCAATGGCAGATTTGGGAATCAATCTGCAAGTCACACAACTTCAGCCCATGTTTTAGATTACTTGCTCTGCAGGCATAAGGACTGGAGTTTTCTAACAGATTTCAAAGTTGATGGTTTTCATAGATCAGATCACAGAGCTCTTATTTTTACTTTAAAGGTGCTGAATCTAAACAGTACAACTGTACATGAACCTGAACCTGAGAGGTTAGAGTTACAACCAACCATGCAATTCAGGCTAACGCTGAATTTGCAAGAATCAGAACATGACTTGGCCATAATTTGGTCTACGGGACAACCTGATGAGCCAAATTCAGATGAGCTTATCAAGTATGAAAACACATGCACAACTCCAAACCTACATGTATGTGTTAAACAAACAATATTATTCACCTCACACTGCAAAGTTCAAGCAGTACCACAGGAACAAGAACCTGAAATACCTACCATGATGCATACGTTCTCAGTAGCACTATGTTCACAGCCCTTGTTAGTCGAGAACATACTATGCTTCTATCTAGATTACCATTCAAATCTACATCGAGGGCTACGCACGGTACAAGGAACTGTGAAGAACATGTACAGTTATTGTTTCAGAAACTATCCAGGAGCAACATTCACATTCTTGGGCACTTTCTTCACTAAGACTGTTATCGATATCCAGTGCAAGGATCTTAAAAAGACGGTTCATCAAGTAATGTATGGGTTGTTTTTTAAACTGAACATGGCACGTGGGGCACAAGGAACTCATGAACTGGAGGAAACTAAAGTAACCATCAAGAAAATACAGCATGGAGGACAGATTCACCATGTTGTACTGTGGAAATTTGTACTTAGACAACTCTTTAAATCAGTCATAACTCCAGCTTTTCATCTGGATGACAGGTTACGACACTATGAGGGGCATGAACTCACACTTTACACAGAACAATTGAAAACCTTAATCACTGCAAGAGGGCTACAGAAAAATGCCAAACTTCTGTTCTGGAAAATGTACAAGAATGCAATGGCCAGAGCGCAATTAGAAAGACCTTGAATGGACCTGAAATGTTCCTGAAGCAGAGGCTTTCAAGTTTTGTAGTCTGGAAAAGGCCATACTTTTACAAGTTAACATAACTGTTAAATGTTCCAAAATGAGACTCAAGTATGACAAGCAATTGCATCTGTTTTGTAGACAGCACAAGGTTTTTCTGCATTTTAGAAGCATATAAGTCTTCTTGTTGGATTTGTTGTAAACAAAACAGGTTAAATGGCAACAATAGTCAGTCACAGATTTAAAAATCTGTGCATCATCATCATGTGTGCTTTTTTGTTTCACAGCCATCAACTCAAAACGTTTCATGAGAGGTTGCTTGACTATTTCACGACACCATCAGTCCAAATTTTGATGAACAAAGCAAAGATTAACGCTGTTGAAAGCAAGTTCCTATCTTTTACAAATTTTAAATAAATATGGCACTTTTGGTTTGGCAATTTCAAAGACACTAGAAAAAATTGCACAGGAAAAAACCACCCAACCGAACTCATGAATTAAAGGAACCTGAATTAATCATCAAGAAAATACAACACAGAGAAAGGCTTCGACAAATTGTGCTGTGGAAGTTTGCACTCGGGCAAATCTTTCAATTACCAGAAACTCCTGCTTTTGGTCTTGATGTGAGGCTACAACATTACGAGAAAGGAAAAGAACTCCTACCCAACCCAGCTTTATTGCAAGCTAAAGGCTGAAACAGCTCTATCAGCACAATGCCACACTCATATATAAAAAGTTGCCTAGAGGCATAATTGGGGTATTACTGAATAAACTTGAAATTAAGCAAGAAGCTTTAAACTTTGAGTCCTCAAAAAGCTAATTATACTTTTACGAACTTAATTCTTTAAAACAAAGTCAAGTATTAACCACAGAACACCAAGGTTTTACCACCTTCTAAAAGTTTTTAAAGTCTTCTACCTGGGATCTACCAAAGAGAAGACTTTCAAACTTTTAATTACATCCATAAGGGAATTCTGATCTTCTTTGTACTTTGGAATTTGAAAGAAACAACCTTTTCCAACCTCAAACAGTGAAAACTCCATGGGAAATGACCTAAAAAAATCCCCAAACATCTGAGGTTGCTTGTAACATAGAATACTTCTTCAGGTAACCATACCATAAGGTAACAGTACACATTTACACATGTAACACATATTATTCCGGTCAAGAATGGATTTGACAAAACTTAAAAGGCCTGTTGTCAACATCCAATTAGAAATTAACTGAAATGAATTCTTTGTGTTGTCTTGCTGAATGTATGTTGAAGAGTTTTCTTGTTAAAGAAATGGAAGTTGAAATATATCACTACAAATTTCAGACATTGATACTGATGTCAAAGATTTATTCTTTTGGAAGTTCTTTTGTTTGAACCCTGTAAAAATCTACCAAAGTTGCATCACCTAATTTACAAATCACAACAATCTGTTTAGAAACTAAAATCAGAGTTTGATGAATAAGCATAAAGGGTAGGTGCAATATACATGTACATAAACCTTTTGAAGATTTATATACGAACCTTCAAAATGCACCTTTCTTCTCATTTACCTTACTTTCAGCCATGGGCAGAAATCAATCCTGGGGGGCATCAATTTAAACCTTTTTGTGCACATCAAGTTTATTATCTTATTCCATTTATAAAAACTCTAAAGGGAAAATCCTCGATCCATCAATCCCGTCAGTAGTTTGTTTTGCTTATGACATGGAGGGGACATTCAACATAGTGTCCCACTGTACCAAATTCATGGGGGAGATGTGTCCCCCCTTCCCCCGGATTTCCGCCCATGTTTTTTAGCTTTTATTTCACTATTTCAAAGGGTATTTAATTTTTCAGTTTTTATTGGTGACCAGAACTGAGATGTCATCCAAGGAAGAATGCCTCAATGTTACATTAGTTTGTACACAAAAGAAGTGCTGCATTTTAGCAGAATTAGCTGGCCTAATTTTTCTCTTTGGTGACTCGTTTAAGTTCACAGCAAGCATAAGCAAGCCTCAATCCCTCTCTCAGAAATTTTTCCAGCAAGAAAATTCTGGGTTTGCAATTTGAACAGATAAGCTATCCACTGAACTATATCTTCCTTGGACGACATCGCAGCAACAGTGCCCTCAGTTACCCAGGAAAGCAAGCAAAAGTTCAAAAAGTGCACTTTTCAATGCATTTAACCAATTAGAGCATTAAAGAGTTTTCATACAATGGAAAAGCAAACAACATTTTTGTAAAATTGTGTCTGAGAAAACTCTGTTGCAGCTAAACTTTTAGTTTCACATGTGTCTATATTTGTATGCATGTACATGTATGTTTATGCTTGTTAATTATGCTTACTATTAAAGTTCTTAAACAAGTACAGAATCGGACACCAAAGGTATTTAAAAATGACACAGAAGTCTGCTCACATTGTTGTTTTAGTATCTTTACTACAATGAAAGTAATACACATGTGAATGCAAGCTTTTTATTCATGCTAGAAACTAAAATTGCAAAACAAAGGTACTTAAGAACCTGCAAGTACTGTACAGATATGTAAAGAAAAGGTAGACATTTCTTTTCAATCTGATTCATGAGTGATGTGTATGTGTACGGTTGAAATCATGTTTACAATCAAAGTTCGACAAATACAAAACAGAATCACACTATGACTGATGTCTCCTTCAGATGTTTGAATGTTTCAACAGTGACGAGTGATGATATAAACTGTAAGCTTAATGTGCGCTACATTTTCAGGTATTTAGCGGGAAAACAGTGAAAATTTCCCTCTGGCGTAAGATCATAGAAGTTTTTTGAAGCCAGCTATGATTTGTACATATTGCAGACTACAGTGTGGAGTGACAATCATAACTGAAAATGTTTTCGTTTTTTGTGTAGTGTGGGAGATACTCACAATGCATAAACTGTGAAATTTCAGGCTTGTTTGATGGAAAGATTAAGAGTTTAGTCAATAATTCAGACTTTCCCCATAGACCACAAAACTATTTTTCCCCTTTGAGTTTCAAGTGTGAAATATAGAATAGCCACAATTGACCAATCAGAGAAAAGAATCAAGCCTCAGTGATGTCAATAACTGAAATCTTCTAAAGTTTTAGATATATCAGAGTATATGTATTTTCAAATCATTTTTTGTCAACGGTATTGAAATAAAGTATATGTTAATGTTTTAATGACTCGAATGACAATAATGCTATAAGTTTAATCTGTAACACGATATCATTACCATAACTACCAGATTTTGTGGAAATCTCCAAGTGTTGAAAATTACACAAAAAATGTGAAAGTACACATGTGCCCCAATTAACATTCCAGGCCAGCTGTATTGATTGTACTAAAATATACAGTCTGTTCTTAACTTCACTCCCTTTTTCTCTTCACAACGTTACTAGCCTAAGTGTTGAACTAAGCAAAAAATATGAATATGACAAATATATATAAACACATAAGGTATGTTGTAATATTCTTTGTTTTAAGAAGTGACAAAATGACAGAATTTTTGATGTAGATGAAATTCACTGTAATCATTACCTATTTCAAATTCTTAATAAGCTTTCACACTGATCGAGCAGTAATGTGTCTGTGTATGTTTTGAATTATACTTATAATTTTCAAGTGTACAAACAGAATCACACGAGAGTAATATACATGTACTGTACATCCTTCAAACTATACAAAAGTAACGTACATGTATGTTGTTATGATGTATGTACATAGTTTGAAGAGGCATCAATGTGAGTTGTGTTATGTATTTAGTGGGGAAGCTATGTCAGTGAACTTTTACCTCTGACACAATCTGAATTCCACCAAAAGTGATATTGATGTGTCGAATAATTTAGAAGCCAGCAATGATTGATACATGTTGTAGCCTACAATTTAGAGAGACAATCCTGGTTTTTTTTTCATATAGTTGTTACTATATGTACACATAAAAACATATTCTTAATTCCATATGACACAAAATAAAGACTTGATTATAAGGATGAACAAATATATTGTTACAATTCATTTTAGGGTAATTCTAGAAATTAGGGTCCATTTTTTTGTGTCCCTGTCACATCTGACATACAATTTTGTGAGTTCAAAACACATTTTCTGATTTCCAAGAGTGATGAATTAATGCAAATTACCTGCCAAACAAATTGTAATAGTTTGAAATCAAGTCCGGTGATATTTCCATGTCAAATAACAAAGGTCAGATGTAACAGGGACACAAAAATGTCACACTTTTGGACCACTAATTTCTGGAATTACCCTTTAGTCATTATTAAATCATGCTTGTTATCAGTGTTCTTGAAATAAAGCACATGAGAATGTGTTTATATCACTTGAATACCAACAATTTACTGAAAGTCTAACCTGTAAAATAAATTGTAAAGTTTGATGAAGATATGTGATTTACTTTATGTATTAACTACTTGCTGCTGGGGAACCCTCTTTCGAGTACTGGCTGAAGTACTCAGGAGTCAATTAAGGTTGCCTGTCAGCTTAGATTAGCCACCAAACAGTCATTTGTGTGGGTGTAAATGATGAATTTTGGACGAATTGTGGAAACTGAAAATCTTCAGCATATGTGTGCACTGCATTTTTAAAGGGATCCATCAGTGTCTGTGTACTTTATGTATCCGACACAATCTAACTGATACCCTAACTCATGTTGATACCTTGCTCTGGCTTCTATGTGTTGCAGACCGTAGTTAGACTTGGTCACAAAAATAAAAACAATTTCTTTTATAATGTAAATGGCATCTAATAAAAAAGCTTTTAAGTGTGAATGAATAGTTGGACTTTTATTTCCACATTTGATAGAGGATTTACTTCACCAGGCTTATGCCAAGAGTGCCATTAGCCATGCTTATGCTCTATCACTTTATGTTGAACCCAACAAGGTTATGCAGGATTTCAATGGTCCCTAGGGGGTTAGTGTTAAGACATCTTTTATCAGTCTTTTAGTTCAACTCAGCTCTGGAGGCTGTGCCACTTGAAGCCTCAGCTCAACCACTAGGCTATCTGAACATCAAAACACAGGTTTACTTAGTTCATATACAACAATCTAACAAGTTAAAAGGGTTAACAACAAATGAAGGAAAAATTACTCAAGACATAAGCCACGACAATAGGAAGAACAGATATGAAAAGCCAATCCAACTGCTGCACTTGGAGAACTCAGCCAAAACATTTTACTTGCCACCATAATACAAGAACAAAGAACTCCTCCTCCCAACAAAACAATAATACTGAGGTGCAAGTGACCTAAAAACAATAAGATACAAGTACATGTACACCCCCATGTACATGTTTTGTGTTTATGCTCTTTGGCTGGTTAAAATAGAAACCTACGACAAACACAAATGAAAAGGCAATAAGCCAACACCTGTACCTTAGAACTGAAAACTGGCAAACTGCACTGTGGAATGAGTTGTAAATGAATTTCCAGGCCTAGGAAATGTTGTTTACTTTTAGCAACTGCCCACTGGTCCAAGATTGGTACAGGTAAGTTCTGCTGAATGGTAACAAATTGTTAATGAAAATATTTGTTTAAAACTCTTTCATGGGCTATGGCTCCCCTAACCACATATCCACCACTTCACCATCCATGCCCGGTTTCAAAAAATTGTGCTACAATTCATGGCATATAAGCCAAAAGGTGAAGCGATACAATAAACAAAGACCTTCTTTTTCCTTCTAATATGTCATGACAATAAAC
The DNA here is from genome assembly GCF_001949145.1 of Acanthaster planci. Next base: position 1,200,616 of record NW_019091432.1, read on the forward strand.
CTAATTTCCTGTCAGCGGAGGTTTATCAAGGTCGAGAGAAACAAATGCAGCTGAAATATCTTTCTTGGGATGTCCCATCGCTGGAATCTAACATCCATCCACAGTTACAGTAAGTTATATGGACGATTCAGGCAGGCCATACCATTCATATTATATTATACAATAACAAAAACAACTTTTGGTATATGCGCCACCAGTTTTACTGTTGCACAAATATTTGCTTCAGTTACCATGGTGATTGGGACTTTGACTCTTAAAAATATGACACCTTGTCTCCACACAAGAGCTAAGTAAAAAAGCAAGTCGAAGATCAACTGGTTCCAAAATCAATACAATGTTCTGGAAGAATTCAATAGATGTCAAAGATCAATTTCTGAATAAATAATGTATCAAGCAGGCTGAAAGCTTAACAACAGGCTATCACGTTTGGGTTTTCCCATGATGAGAAACTGAAGCAAATTTATTCATGTTCGCCAGAATGAAATTACGGTATCGTCTCCAAAAAAAGAAATATAAGGCGGTCCATAGAAATATCAATGCATTTGCATACAATGATCTCATCCTTATGGGGAATTCCAGCGTTTGATAATTTTGTAAGAGTACGGAAACAGTCAAGCTTCTGAGGTAAGGTTTGGTTGAGTTTTTAGAAAGTCTTCTGTTATACACATTGCATCACATTACAATAAACTGGTCATACAATGCAGGCACTTGCTCTAACCATACTCTCAGATTTAAGGAAGATTTACATGAGTCGTATGTGACTCATGCAATGTATCCTCCAGCATGTACATACGTACATTTCCATGCACCTTAGTATACATACAGTATGAGTAAACTTGGTTGATGCACTCTGCTCCTCTGTTGTTCTTTCGTGACATGCTTTTGGAAAAACTGCGGTGTTTTGAAGCCTATTTCACATACTTTAAGCCTCAAAGGTTGAAATACTGTCACAATGATTGCCAACAACACACAAGATGTCGAGACACAGCCAGTGATAAGAGCCAGTGTGTGATGTTCTTCGACACAACATTTGGTGGCAAATTAAATGCACTGAAAACTCTGAAAATGTTTGTATATGATAGTCAGAATAAATGCCCTCTTTGGATTCATTTTGTTGATGGTCATCTATTTGGCTGACAATTAGGGTTTCATCTCCAAGTCATAGGGAAAAATGGAGCACATGTACATGTCAATATTAAAGTGGTACAAGGGGGACATCCTTGTATGCCCATCACACCAACTCAAGGTTTGTACGGGCGTACACTGACCACTTCAAATGACACAGACAAAACTCAAAAGGCAAATGTGAACCTGACCTAACTTTGCAGACTGTTTGCTTTTATGTATGCATATGTATCAGGAACTGTTTAGCAATGCTGTCTGTATCTCTTCATATCAATATGGAAATCCGGGTAAAGCCTTACAGACCGACTCCAACAATGCTAACTTTTCTCATATTGAATCCTAGTCAGAAGAGCCAAGTCTAATATGTGGCACATATCAATATCTCCCTTGCAATACATGTTTTATGTTAATAAAACACAGTTTTGCACCCATTTTTCCTGCAAGTCCAGTCCGATATTGTGAAAATGGATGTATCGTCAGGACTCATTAGCATCTAATGAATACTGATTTTTGTACTGATAATGTGTACTTGTGGTGGACATTTGTTGGCTACCAGTACAAATCAAATGGAGTTGAATTCATTTAAACTTTTACGTCAAAGTGTTTACACCAGAGGACTTGATTTCAAAACTTCTCTCAACAAGGAGAATTCAGTATATTTTTCGACTCATGTATTTTAGAGCACCTTAGAAATAACTTTTTAAAAATATAAGCCACGAAAAAAGAGCACAAAATGGACGGAAAATGATGAGAAAAGTTTGGCTGTCTTCATTCTCTTACCGTTTATAATCACTCTCACTATACCAACATATTTGCCAGGTCTTGTAAGTTTCGACCACCAAAAATTATCTTTAAGTTTGGCTGCATAAAAAATTTATGAGTACAATATGTTCAAACGTTATATTTGACAGAATTTTGATCACATTCGATAATTTTGACAGAAACTGCATGACGTTCCAGAATGCCGAAAATGCTGTCACATGTAGTGCTCGAAAATTCCATGCGCGATTTTCAGTTTGCCGGTTATTTTGGAGATAACCCCGCTGAAAATAAAATTAAAATTAACAACTTTGAGCATCAGATTTTCATCATGAATCGTATTTTATGTCTTAAACATTATTTTTTTGCAAACGTTATTCAGAACGACGGATTTCCTTTTGAGAAAAATTGTTCCGAAGAGAAAAATCGCGGAGCATGGCCATTCAAGGGAGAGGTTCATGAATATTGAATAAAAAAGAGGGCGCACTATCTGGGTTAATGTCAAAGGTCAAACAGGCCACGATGCAGCGAAATGTTTCTCTTACGTCACCGCGAGAGATTGATGGAAGCCGCAAAATCGCCACGATCGGTATTTTGGACTGCGGTTTTCCGGAACATACTTGAAGAAAATGTGATCGGTCCATTCGTAAAAGGATGATGGTTTGGCGGTGCTTTTTTGCACTCTTTTTTAAAGCTTGTGTTGTACATCGATACAGTATATGGATTTTGCTCGCTTTTTTGCAGTCGATTTTTTTGACACTAATGACAGAATCGAATGACATTTGCGACTGCCGACTTCGGGACCCGATTAATTGTGAGAGGTACTTTTTAATTTTGTGATTATGGTTTTAATATGTGTAAATATTATCCCCTTTCATCACATATAAATCTGTATAAAATAACCTTGGGATTATCACTCCTCAGTAAATTCTGTTTGCTCAGATTTTAACAGGGAGTTCATGTCCCTCAAAATTGCTAACGTTCAAGACTTTAATTAATCCAGGAAAAATGAGCCCCCAAAGTTGAACACTATCTAATGGTCCATATTTTGTGGAACCCGCCATATACATACATGGGTTAAAGGTCAACAACGTTGGGATTCATGAGGAATATTTTCCTTTTGTCAAAACAAACATTTTTATCCCTTAAAGCAAGACATGCACATCCAGGATTATGTGCTTCCATATTATCCCTGCAAAATACTCTTCCTTTATTTTCCGTGCGAGCCTTTACCCGTATGTAATGTAAATGTACAAGTTAGAGTGTGTACAGACAGGGGAAAAAAGGTAACACCAATCATCTATAGGAACAATCTGGGAAACAATTGTTTTCCTGCCAGGTTCATGTTTTTCTGTGACAGCCTGTGCCTGGCACCAATACATACACACGTATGCATTTCACACACACATCCCTCACCAATCCCAGCAAACAATGGCAACCTATTCCAGGGGAATTCCAGAAATGAGAAATTTTCAAGGATGAAAAAAAAAGCATTGCGCTGCTTGTAGTACATACATGTATATTCATTGGTGAATGCTGAGAATTTTCAACAGATGACTGTCAACTTCATGAAGTTTGGACTGTGCTTTCAAGCTTGCTTTGTATGAGTTATCTGTACAACTTCATCACTCAGGGCATACATGTACCGTACCTGCACAAATTAACACAAACCATACATGTACATGTATATGTACATTCCACTTAAAAGCACATACACATTTTTTAAACCTGAAAATTGAAAAATAGGAAGACTGAACCTTATTTGTGTTGGATACGCAGGGAAGGTTAGCTCACGTGTGGGATGTATCTCGCTTTCTGGCAAGCTCTGTGGTCTTCTATGCTTTTCTCATTGCATAATTGTTATCTCAACTCGTCTCTTCCTCCCCCCCCCAAAAAATCATGATTCTTAAATGGACGTATCTAGAAAACAAACGAAACTGATCTAAAATTACCCAAACTATAGATCTTCAGCAGAAATATGAAATAAACATCCCGTTTGCAATGTTTGTATTAAACCTTGATGTTTTTTTCAGATATCTACAAGCCAATATATCCTAATCGCCAAGCACCTGTTAACCTTTCCATTATGAGCTATTCTTACTACAAGCACAATGTGGTATGAAAGTGCAGAGATCAACATGCAGCCTCATCATCAAAAGGATGAACTTTATGAAGGATTGGGACAATCAGATTTTCTCATAAAGGTGAGTATCCCAGTTCACAGTGCTGTAGTTTTTTTGGATTCAAAGGGGCTTAACATGTCGTTCAAATAGGCAATGTCACTTCTGACCAAATGCACCATGGGAATAGGCCAAGAAGACAAATATGTATAATGACAATTCCATCCCCAAATCAACAGAAATGACACGTAGTTCTCAAACTGCTGCTGGTCTAAGCAAACTTTTGATGCAGGATGGGCACAGTAGGAGAGTACTATTTGAAGTGGGTAAATTTAAAAGTAAGCACGAAAAATTTTGCCTCAACCACATGGCGCCCTCCCTCAAATAGGCTAATGGGCAATGTAGTTTATAGATCTATGAGTTAGATGTACATGTACGACACATATGGAATGGGGTTTACTTGACACTCTGCAAGCAATTGCTAATTCTTGATACAGAGCCAAAAACTTTCATTCAAAACAGATTGAGAGCTGTGTTCATCCCTATCCTAAACTCCATCCCACTAGGGTTATGACAAAACTTTGTAGTTGACGCCGTTTCATTCTAAATTCCGAAAATAAAGTTTTAGGGTCAATTTTAGTTAAGTCCTTAAATGCACTAATGACTTCTGATACCTTGTTCTTTCACTCAACAGAAAGAAGAAGAAAATTATCCAATAAATGTGGAAAAAAAGGTACGTGTGACAGCAAATTGCAGTTGCTAAATGGCTACTTTGTACCACAAAATACCTCCTCAATGAATAGGAAATTGAAACAAAGCTCAGTTTGTTTATTCTGATGTACAACATCTATGACAGAAGTTATTACTTTAAATTTGCACACTTAATACGGAACACTGCTTAAAACACAATCCATCTGTGACGACAACCATTCAATACAAAGGGAAAGTTTGCTTACACTGTTTTTCACCTCATTTTCAGAGGTAATTCACTAACAAAATGAGGTATTTGAACTTTGGAAATAAGTTTTTGTCAAATTGTTTTGTTATTGAATCACAATTAATGATGAGGTCAGTAACAGTGTAAGCATAGTTCCATTTTACATGGAATCGCCCATAATTCCTACTGGGATATGAACAAATTTAACAAGTTTCCCTACGTTTGATGGAAAACAGAACCAGTGTTTACAGCATTATCTTTGAGAAAATGTGACATCCCAATGTTCACTGGCTATTCTGTCCTAAACAGAGAACTATGTAACATGAGCCACACCCGATCTGCATTCATCCTACTTTTAAGCCAGTTCTCAAAGAATTCTGGTCTGAATGCCAAAGTTTTACAACCAATACGGTTCCCAGGAGCCTGTCTCTGGGGAACCCCCTTTGGGCCAGAGGGGTGAGAGCGTTCATGATACCAGCGGAGTTGCTTGTGCTGCGCGTGCAGCTTTGGCCCATTCCCAACTACGGCTGCACCCCAACCAATCAGACGTTGCACACGTCACACTGACTGGTTTTTTGGCGCGTTCGCCACACTTCTCCTCTTTCGCCGAGCGGGTACTGGTTCTAATAAAAAAAAAACGCTTGCCAGTTTCTACCTGTTATCTCCGGCAATTCGACACCTCCGCGGCTGTAGTATCATGGGAGGCCGAGGGAAGAAAAGGAAGCACCAGGAAGACCAAGCTGGACGCAGGAAGCCTCTGCCTTCGAGCCAAACCAGGGCCCAGTCTCGAGCTTTGCGGAGTCTGCTGGACCCACAATCCGGCGCATCGTGACAGGCGCCGGAGCTGTGCTCAAGTACAAGTAGCACCAGTGATGCGTCGCAACAGCGCCCCCAAGCGGCGGCCAGTTCGGCACGGCAGCTTCCACGATGGCGTCGGACAGTGCTCTCACAACCGCACCGCCTGTTCCGTTGCCTCCGGTGAATGTGTTCCCAACAGGGAGCTCGCCACTTCCAAACGAGGGACAGATACTTTCAGCGCTCCCCAGCCTCCCGAGCCGCCCGGCCAGCGCGGCGGTGGGACCACCTCCGGCCGCAGGAGCAGCAACCACTTCCAGCTGCGGCACTCAATCTTCGTTCAACTACGGCGATCGCGTTGGTGGCAGCGGTNTTTAGCAGAAATATGAAATAAACATCCCGTCTGCAATGTTTGTATTAAACCTTGATGTTTTTTTCAGATATCTACAAGCCAATATATCCTAATCGCCAAGCACCTGTTAACCTGGCCATTGTGAGCTATTCTTACTACAAGCACAATGTGGTATGAAAGTGCAGAGATCAACATGCAGCCTCATCATCAAAAGGATGAACTTTATGAAGGATTGGGACAACCAGATTTTCTCATAAAGGTGAGTATCCCAGTTCACAGTGCTGTAGTTTTTTCGGATTCAAAGGGGCTTATAACATGTCGTTCAAATAGGCCTTGTCACTCGGGATGGTTAATTCTGACCAAATGCACCATGGGAATAGGCCAAGAAGACAAATATGTATAATGACAATTCCATCCCCAAATCAACAGAAATGACATGTAGTTCTCAAACATGGCCTGACTGCTGCTGGTCTAGGCAGACTTTTGATGCAGGATGGGCACAGTAGGAGAGTACTATTTGAAGTGGGTAAATTTAAAAGTAAGCAAGAAAAATTTGGCCTAGACCACATGGCGCCCTCCCTCAAATAGGCTAATGGGCAGTGTAGTTTATAGATCTATGAGTTAGATGTACATGTACGACACATATGGAATGGGGTTTACTTGACACTCTGCAAGCAATTGCTAATTCTTGATACAGAGCAAAAAACTTTCATTCAAAACAGATTGAGAGCTGTGTTCATCCCCATCCTAAACTCCATCCCACTAGGGTTATGACAAAACTTTGTAGTTGACGCCGTTTCATTCTAAATTTCAAAAATAAAGTTTTAGGGTCAATATTAGTTAGGTCCTTAAATGCACTAATGACTTCTGATACCTTGTTCTTTCACTCAACAGAAAGAAGAAGAAAATTATCCAATACATGTGGAAAAAAAGGTACGTGTGACAGCAAATTCCAGTTGCTAAGTGGCTACTTTGTACCACAAAATACCTCCTCAATGAATAGGAAATTGAAACAAAGCTCAGTTTGTTTATTCTGTTGTACAACATCCATGACAGAAGTTATTACTTAAATTTGCATACTTAATACAGAACACTGCTTAAACACAATCCATTTGTGACGACAGCCATTCAATACAAAGGGAAAGTTTGTTTACACTGTTTTTCACCTCATTTCCAGAGGTAATTCACAAACAAAATGAGGCATTTGAAGGTTGGAAATAAGTTTTTGTCAAATTGTTTTGTTATTGAATCACAATTAATAATGAGGTCAGTAAAAGTGTACGCATAGTTCCATTTTACATGGAATCACCCGTAATTCCTACTGGGATATGAACAAATTTAACAAGTTTCCCTCCCTTTGATGGAAAGCAAAACTAGTGTTTACATGCATTATCTTTGAGAAAATATGACATCCCAATATTGACTGGCTATTCTGTCCTAAACAGAGGAACTATGTAACATGAGCCACATCCGATCTGCATTCATCCTACTTTTAAGCCAGTTCTCGAAGAATTCTGGTCTGAATGCCAAAGTTTCACAACCAATGCACGAATACTGCACTCTTTATTTTAAGCAAAGTTCTCGTGGTTATCACAGTCTAGTCCACAGACTGTTGACAACAGAGGGGGCAAAACAACAGCTTTCAAAGAGTATCTTGAAGATGACTTCTTGTGGGCCTCATCACACTCTTTTCAACTACCGCTAACTTTTCCGAAGAGAGGTGAACATGTGGTAGCATTCCAAGAGTATATCCAAGCCAATCGAGCAGAATCAATCTCCTGGACAGACACAAATCCTCAATTTCAGCCTACTGAGGTAAGATATGAGGCTTCCATGTACGGTGTACTTGTATGTGTATCACAGATTTGACTGTGGACAACATTTTGACTATGCCTACACGTATTTCAAAATTATTTTGTTACACCATCTGTCATAGCATCTGAATGACAAATATTGTTTGATGCTATGGTATATGAGTTTTATACTGTAACACTTTGTATCTGGAAATCGTATAAAGAAGCTAATGACTCTGTCTTCTGAAAAAATGGCAGAGAGCTGTTGTGATCACAGGATTGGAATGCTGAAAGTTGACAAGCTGGTAGGCCCACTACTGTGCCATTTGCAGAGAACACATGTAGATGAGCAGTATCTTTTGAAACGCATGAAGCCCAGTCTGTCAAAAAGGGCTTCAAACTTGAAGCAAAACCCATACTGCCCTCTCTCAGCAAAACAAAAGCAAAAACAAAATGATTGCGAAGGCCCTTTTCAGTTAGACAATTTATGCCAAAGGTCTGTATAAAAGAGATAATAAGATCCTTATTAAGGTTAAGACTACAAGCCTGAAATCCTCCAACATTAACTGGGTTAAAGGTAACTGGTTTCAGCTCAAGACCGAGCCACAAGTACACACATGCATATTGACATTTTTTCGTCAGACTGTTCCAACTTTAATTCCTTCTTTTTTGTCCAGAGTCATACAAAAACCTTCCCTGGGAGGGCAATAAAAGGGCTACCTTGTGAACAAAGGGATGTTAACAGCTTCCGAATGTTTATGAAATGTACATGTAAGTGCATGGCGTTTTCCTTGTATTTTTANCAGCATCGAAAGAGAAAGGCTGGGAGTTCATTTCCAGACGACCAAAATAATGAACAACCTTTGGAAAATAAAAAGAAGAAACAACGCTATCATCTTGTTCTGGTACGTATGGCTCTGATCTTCCCAAACTGACAACATTCACAAATGCTCAACCCATTGATTTCAAATGCACAAAACACTGGATAAAGGTGTTTCCAATTATTCCAACTTTCTAATTTATACCTAAGTTATTTCTTTGTTTCAAATGAATATCTAATTTTACGCTACAAAACTCTCACCATATGCATTGGTATTGCTAATAAGCATCTCTAGAAATGAAGGGAAGGAACACTTGAAAGTGCCTTGAACAATATAACTCGTAAGCCTGAAGAAACCTGTCGAGAGGAGACAAATGCATGGCAGTTACAGTCCTATGTAATGGTGGGAAGAAAACCCAGACCAATGTTCTGTGGGAGAACCCATCAGGTTGGAACTAACATGTGGTAGAGGAGGACAGAGCCCCTAAACCAACCTTACTCCCCTATATTCCCACGGTGGCATTTTAAATATATTCTCTCTTTGCAGGATGCAGAAACTCCCACAAATCCTAATGAGCAAATGGTGAGTTTCATTTCAGCAACTACTTTTTGCCATGCATAGTACAATCGGTACATGTAGTGAATGGGAGGTGTATACATACGTGGTCGCAGGCAAATTGCTACAAATCTATGGTTCTGAAATGTACAAACGAATTAACAATATGCTATTATCCTCAAGTTATGGGTACCTTATCTGGTTGCAAAAACAAGTTTGCCAGTGTCTCCTTTACAAATAGCTGTTTTTGTGATTTTGTCCCAATCAAATTCTTGTATATGAAGTATAGTACACGTGCGTGTGTGTCGCAGGACTTTTGTACTGGCACACAATATGCCTCAGACATTCATGGGGGCGTAGGGGGGTGTTTGAGAAAAAATGAACCTACACGTACATTACCGTTTTCTCTGTAAAACAACCATTATGTTAACTTCTTTTGTCCATGGTCAGGTTGAAAATTTTCCATGTGAACCACCAGGAGCTACTGGTATCTATAAGCCAATAACTGCATATGGGACTACATATCCGTGTAACCCACCAACACCAGACCCCTGGCAGGTATAGAAGAACAAAATGGAGAACGTACTTGGTAAGCGTTGCCTGTGGTTGCCAGGAACAGATCCAGGACCAAATGCTGGCAGAAGGGAACCTCGTTTTTTTTCCAGGGACCCCAAAATTTAGGAATTTCTTCATGCAATGTTCATTTACCGCCTAGTTTTGGTTCCAAGACTTCCAATGACAGTATGCTTTAGTGCACATGTCATTGGACTGTGCAGTTAACAC
>NW_019091432.1:1219960-1275755 GCF_001949145.1 Acanthaster planci
CATTACTTGCACAAGATTTGTACAACGCTCCCTGCCAGGACATCATTTCTGCAAATGATCTAGGGCCAACAACATAACCAAGTTCAACACACAGCCACCTCCACGGACTTGTGTGCATGTACAAATACATGGAAATGGGAAATCTGACACTTTAACCTGTCACGACTGCTAGGCGTGTTTACACAACTCTCTATAAAACTATCGAAGAAAATGGTAGCGAGGTCACACATTCTCCTATGAAAAGTGCTATAATGTAAAGAAGATTCTTAGCGCGTCACTAGCTTCACAATTGCACTGTTCTTCGCCAGTAGGAAAGGCAAAATGAGTCCAATCTAGATACAAAACGTGGACCCACATTTGTACCCCTAAAATTAATGAGGTAGGCTGCCTCACATTCAAATACATGCACATCAGGCAGGGAAACACTGTGTCTATGAGGGAATCAGCTCTAGTCTAGCTGACCTCCTCTTTGCAAGAGTTCACCGACACCCAATTATCTCCCACAGGTTGCTCCCAAACATTTTTCCGTCTTCAGCCTTCTGATGAAGGACATTACTTCATTTTTTTGGGGGGGGGGATAAGACAAATTTCTCCAATTTTACTGACTGCGAAGATGTAAAAGTTAGGTTGGTGGCTAGGGCTGGACAATATGTGCATTGGTGGGGCATTGGTCAATAGAGGCCGAACACTTCTGACACCAAGTGGCAGTGTATGCAGTGACCTCTTTGATTTGGTGCCAACGACAGAATTTTGACGGCAAGAATGATCATTTGAACACAAAAGGAAATGTAATAACCCTGGTACTGGCACAAGGTATTGATGCATGTACGGTAGACCTCATCATGTACCAGTATGCATGTATTTCCCAGAATATTTTGGTCACATGTTTGTATTAAAATGAAGGAGTTACCTCAGATTCATACACATGTCTCCCTCACCCTTCACACACACATGTACACAAGCAACAAATGCCTATTCTATGCACGTTCTGTTAAGCAGTACTTCCTATGATAGAAAAACAAGTCTGGGGGAATTCCCTAGACTGACGAGTGGCGTGATCTGTACATGACCACGTACATATGGAATGTTCGAGACTTTCTCATAACCATGTCACATGATGCAAACAAGCCAATCGAATCCTCCCCAACACCAAAAGACCGCTGAAGTTCTTCACCGAATACCAGTAGCAGCAACAGGTGAGTGCAGAACATGTTTTTAACTTGTTGGTTAAAAAAATCCTGTTTCTTATTTGTCTACCCATACCAGGAACAGAGATGAAAATAATCCTTCCAAGGTACAGAGTACCTGGGAGTTCAGAGAAATGGCAGAGACGTTTCTTTTAAAACAGGCTTAAGTAAAATGAAGAGGTCACTGAGCCATGAATCCGTATGGCCACAATGGAGCATTCACATTCAATCTATTACAGGAATATGTTCCCACCGCAGGGATGTTCCTGCGGTGAAGTGAATCATCAATACACAAAAAAAACCACAATGTTGTTTGGGTAAAATTTTTAGCGGGATGTATAGTGTTCAATAGAGTGGTGACCAATAGTGCGTTGACTGTTGAAGTATCCCTCATGAAACTTATCGTCTAGCTCGGAACGGCATGCTTGGAAGACTACAAGTATCAACTAGATCAAAGATCACATTTGCAAAAGAACAGGTCCATCGAGATTGCAAACAGCCATTCCTAAATAAGTTGCATTTTCTCCAGGATGACAAGGTCAGGGTTCAAATCCAGCACTGAAGCATGCAATTGTGAATAAGCTTGGGCAAATCATTTTATTTCCTATGCTCACTGGCCTCTCTCCATCCAGGAGTATGGAACCTGTGCGGGCATGAAATGATTCCAAAGGATTTTTATGTACTCCCTAGAAAGTTGAAATGATTACTAAAAATGTTTCCGGACCCAACCAGCTCAGATAACGTACAATCACAGTAGGGACACCATTGTCCCTTTGCTTGTAAAAATGCTAACTGAGCATGATCTAGTCAACTTTCCAGATAAAACAGTGTCTAAATGCTTTCAAAGTTTAATCCCATTGCTTTCAAGCTCACTGCTACAATGGTAATTTAAAGCACCTTGGAGGCCATGTTTATCACTGAACTGGAAGAGTTTTAAACTTCTGTATGATTTCTGGACGGCTTTAGCTGAAGAACTTTCCATTTCGGCCAGTGCAGTTGGCCCAAAGTTACACAGTGGTTTTTCGCAGATGTGCTTTTAATTTGTCGTCAAGCACTGAATGAGCATGGTACGTCAGCATTAAGCATGCAGCCAATGTACAGGTACTGGTAGCTTGGGTCATTATCTGACATTTTCCAGATGTAATGTGAATTTTATTGTTCTTGGTTTGCATTTTCAATTACCGATGACTGCTCCAATTTCTTTTTAAAAAGTTGAACTAACGCAGCAGTAGGAAATACAGTAAACTCCAGCTAAGTCGGTATCTTCGGGACCCTGAGTATTTGCAGCCACACCTGCCGCCCAGTAAAGAGCCCCCATTGTGCAGTGTCGCGTAATTTCCTCTTTGTTCCGGGAACTGGCCCAGTGCATTGCTACACTGGACAGCGGTGTTGCTATGCGTAGCGATTGACGGTCAAGCAGCGCGTGGGCCAGGAGAATGAACCAGGCCACTCACCAACACAATGAATGCTGCGCAGCAGTATTGTCTGTACTCATGCAGCCAGATTCCACGAGCGTGCAGCGGTATTGTATAGCTCGTCACTCGAGTGCTGGAGTGCTTTTGTCCCCTGATAATCTGCTTGCACTGGCAGCAGCACAAATGGTACTGTTCCAAAACAATTATGGATTACCTCCACTAATGCCGGCACTCTGCGCTGACAACGTATGAACCTTGATTGGCAAGTCCCAGCAGCTCCATCTTGTGTTAAGTTCCGATTTTGGGCACCCTGGCCATAAACATCACATCATGTCTCCGGTACAGCTTCAAATTAAACTCTTCAACACGAAAAATACATACACAGGCAACAGACAAAATTCAGAGAATTAACTTGCAGAAATCTTCTCACAACATTGATGTTTTTTCAACCTGAAGCTGTAGGGTTGCTTGCATGTGGGGCCGATGTAACGTAACAACACTATTTTGACCAGATGTATAATGGTTGCCACATTTCTATCACATGTTCTATTGCATGTGCACGGCATTCCTTTAATGCATTTACCGGTAGCTTTGCGCAAGTGTTTTCACCCCTGCGACAGCAAAACCCGAAGGGAACTCCTGAAAATAATAGAAGTTTCTTTTTATAAGTTGCAAATGAAAGTAGGAAAACATGTATCATGTAAAAACAAGTGTTTATATTTGAAAAAAATTCAGAGGTGTTTTGTAAAGACAGAAAAAGCCAACAGGATTTATTTCTTTATTTTCCACTTTTTTAAAATTTGTTTTTCTAACCTGTCAATAGAGATTTTAGGGTCACGCCGAATAGTTAGGGTCGGTCAGAAAATCGAAAGCAGCAGTACTGTACTTTGGAGGGGGGAGGCTTTAGAAATAACTTTTACACGTGGCCCTTCCTTAACAAACTTGTCTGAAACTGCCTCAAAAAGTCCCCTTTCTATCCTATGGCCTGCTCCAATCTATTAGAAATTGATACCTTTTTAGGATTTGAGGCCAAATTCACATATTGTACACCTTTTACTCTAATTGCAAAGAAACAACCACTCTACCCTTAAGTACACGTTCTTGCCCCACAGGAAACAATTTTTCCTCTTTCCAAAGTCAATTCATGAGTGCCTTTGACCTTCAGGAAGCAAATAAAAGCCACGCATGCGTAAACATAAACTCTTCAAGCATCACGTGCATCTCAAACTGGGGAATTCCAAATAAAGATATTTTTCGACATGCAAAAAGCACCGCACTTCAAAACTCGGAATTCCAGAGAGAATTGGTAAGTTTTGGAGCACAAGCTCTTCCTCATGTACATGTCCCAGTACATGTATGTCAGTGATAAAATGCCAGCTGTGCAAATACCTGTACAAATGTTTTTATCAGTGGCTATTTGGGTCAAAAAAGTTCATCCATGACATTGTGCATGTACATGTACGTGCATGTATGCAACAGTATGTACCGAACTGGTACATTGTACTCGTACATGCTACAACACCGGGAATGCACGCATAATATGCTAGAAAATCTGTGTCTACATGAAGATACATTTTTTTCCCTGTTGAAACACAACTGATCACTTCTGGCTCTTGATGACAAAAACTCCTTTTGGCCACTTTTTCAGTGCAAACGAAAACTGCTCAAAGACTTTTATTTTTTATGGTGATCCTAAGGGTAAGGATGTAGAATGTGACAATTCCAACACTTTAAAAGGGCATGGTACCAAGGTGAACCAACGGGAGTTTATTCAAAGTTTGATTAATTTGTGTTGATGAGCTGCAGTATCACACACTTTCCTATAAAAGATGACTATGTCTTTTTCAAACATTTTAAGTACTTTATACAATTCCTGTGTTTTCTTTGTCCACATCAGCTCCATCATGACTGTTCCGTCTGTCTTCAGCAAGTTGCCAATTCAAGATCTAAGCAGCGATATGGACCGCCAGATCATTAACTATTTGTTTTTTAGAAAGGTACCGGTAAGTCTTTTAAAACATTAAGATATACAGGCACATGTACCGGTACATTTGTACATGTACTTAGTACATGTCTGTGTATACTTGTACAACAGTTGCCAAAGCTTAAAATACGTGCTCAGGAATGCCTTGTGATGAACCTATTACCATTAAACTTCTCAATAAGTTCATTAATTCTAAGCCAGTCTAATGTTCGTGAATCTTATTTTTCTTTCCAAGAAAGTTCCACTACATGTAAAAAATAACGCTTATGATTTCACTTAATTCTTAGAGCAAAACTACAATAGCTCTTAAGCACCATGGGCCAACCATCCTAGCTACAAAGGTATGTGTCAAGGCTGCAGTAACCTTTAGTTATGAAGTTTGCATGAAGTTCTGTGTACTTTTCAGACTAGGTTGGGAAACTCATACAACAGTTATTTTATCTTTTTTTTTTTTACTCTGGACTTACTCCTAGTATGTACAACAGATGATTCATAGTTGAAGCAAAGTAACCATGTGTAACATCTCTTGATACTAATTAAATTTAGCTAACACGATAATTACAAAATGATACTTTTCATTAACCTACATGTATTATCAAATACAGTATTTCAAAACCACAGAGCTTGTTGGGGGGGGGAGTTTCTGGTGGCAGAGGGATTAAAATAACAGGACAATTTTGGTTGGTAAAGGGGGCAGTTAGGTACATGTATTTTTTGGGGGGGGGAACTTGAGAATAACTTCTCCAATTTGAGCTAGTAAACATGTAACCCTGCTTTTGCTTTACACGAAGCTGAAAGTTTTGACAGTAACTGATTAGTAAGTCTTTTTAATATAAAATGCATCAACTCGTGGAATGTCAAAGCCAAATGACATGTTGGATAAAAACTTCTGGAACTGCCCACAGGAGGTAACAAAAAATTCATTCACCATTGCATTGCCATTCATGCTGTTTTAAGGATAAGGTCGGATGAATTCAAGTTTCTGAAAAAACTGTGTTGAATGGGAACACAGATGTAAAGCTGCCTAGGTTGCTGTTCAGGAGCAATAACAAAGGAGATTTATTAAAAATGCTGACTTCAAATTGCTCGATCAAAGTAATGATTGTATTCTTTTTCACCTCCTGAATGGGGTCAACATTGTACATGTACCTACATTACACTTATGCACTGCCATCAATTTATGGTGGAAAAATCCCACAAACTGAGGTGAAACGTGCTGTTAGGATCATATCCAATGATTCTAATCAGGAAAAGGTGGCAGATCACTCGGAAAAGTTCAATCCAAAGCTAGCTAAAAATGTGTCTTAAGTCACATCTTTTTATGTAGAACAACAAGTGGGATGCCGATGCCAAGCGCTTTCTGAAATTTCTACGTGACGACCATCAAGAGTTGGAATGGTGGGAATTTATGAAGAAACCCCTGCCTCTACTCAGTAAGGTTGGTGTACGCTACACACATTTGTGTATACAAGATACTGGTAGCCTGCAAACCCACTGGTCATGCGGTAATTATTAATCTATCAGTTTCCAGGAGTCAAGAATAGAAATTAACGACATCCTTTCTCATTTCCTCCATTGCATTAACCAATTGCTGTACATTTTTTAGTATTCAGTACAAGAAACCAGATGCAACGGCGAAACGTTGAATCCCTCCGTACCAATAAAAACATTGATGGAAATGAAGTTTAGGGAATTCCAACTTGCAGTGAAGACACCTTTTACTTGTTCTGCTATCGGTTTATGCTGATGTGGTTGTTTCTGTTGTTATTTTGTAACTGCAAGTCTTTTCATGTTTGACATCCATGATGGTATAGTCGCCAGATCCAGTATTTTCAGTGCCACGTGAAAAACATGAAAACCAATGAGATTTGAAAATAGGTGGCCAAATTAGGGTCCTGGTAACTATGTGGCTATGGACGTTAGACAGTACATGTAGTAGCCACTGCAATGTGCTGAAACACGACAAGGAATGGGTTGTGGACCTAAACTACTGTCAAATACTCCCATGTAGTTAGATATCCAAGAATTACAGCCCTCTTGTAATATCTTTTCCAGGCTCACATTTTTTTTTAAATCTGGGGTTTTTTTTCTCCTTTTACAGAAACACAAGAAAACGAGCAGGAATCAGTTGCAGATACCTTCTTGGAATATTCGAAACCAAAGTGTGTTCAAAACAACACGGGTAATGAGCAGACTTATTTCGGTCCCTCTAAACATTTTCCAAGGTCAATTTTTCAAAACCTTTCTTTACTCACGAAATACAGCTCATTTTCACCGTTGTGTGATGGCTCAACGTACATTGTATTCAAAATCACACACTCAGTGATGTGTACTGTAACCATTCTGGCACGTTTGATTTATTTTCGGCATTTGTCTTGTTACAGAAAGAAGCGAGTGCCTGTAGTAAATGTTGTGACACTGAAAATGAACACTACGGTGAGGATATTGAAAAAAGAGCAAGCACAAGAATGCAAGAGGTAGGTTTCACACAAGTTTTCCCACACTACTACTCACAATCATCCTGGCAAAAAGTTTCAAGAATGCATCTGGGGCCAATTTCATAGAGCTGCTTAAGCACAAAATTGGCTTAAGCATGAAAAAAACCTTACTTAATAAACAAAGGTCACCAGCTCAAACTCTGTGATTGTCAAACTAACCAAAAGACAGGTACATGTAAATGCCATTCCAAAAACAATATACATCACAAGAAGTTTTGGCTGGTAACCTGATTTGTCAAGCAAGGTTTTTCACGCTTATAGAAATTTTTCACTTAAGCAGCGCTATGAAATTGGCCCCCAGTTTGGATCAAGGCATTCCCATCAGTCTTTTGAGGCATGAAAGATGTGGGCACTACTCGAGGTGGGTTAAGGCCATAAAAAATGTAAAATGACCATCTTTCTTAAAGTAACAAACTGGAAATATTAGGATACAGTATCTCAGTAGAATCCAGCCACACAAATCCAGTCTCAAAGGCCAATTTCCCGGGACAGATTTACACCACTGTAATATATATCACAATTCCAAACAGAGGAGAGACTCACCTGTGTCCAACTTTGCTTGGCTCTCTTCTGTTTCAAAGATCACTCATAACATTCAGACTAGCAGCTATTTCAAGACATCGTCCCCAGTAGCATCTTGATTCCAGGTTAGCTGTTAATGGAAACAATAACAAACAGGTGAATGATCTCGGACATCAGTAATAATGAAAATGAAGGCTGGTGTCCATCCTCCAAGGGCCACATAGACCCCAGAGATGAACGGAAACTGGGTGAACAGGTTAAAAATGTGTGACGAATTTGACTTGCTTATGAGAAGCACACACAGTGAGGCCTTTTGTTTCATTCTTTGTTCAAGATTCAAAATCTGATGAACTTGGTGCGTGGGCCACCAACATGGAACTACGAGCCACCAAGACCATTCACATATGACGAGCCAGCAGAAGCCGGATTCATGCTCAAACGCATGTACATGTAGACTGGACTCCATATTGTGCAACACCTTCACTGCAGGTACGGTTAGTATCTCGATGGTAACTGCTCTGTCAACAAAATTTTTCTTGCATTCTTGGTTCGAATGATACATGACACTCTCGCCTTGAAGAAAACAATTCCATCCCGTTTGAACTACGGCGCAATCTGTGTACTTTGTGATTTTAAAAGACAATCATATTGGCATGATCTACATGTATACCAAACGAGCGAAATGGACCCTAGACACATTTGACACGAATTGACAAGGTCATTGTATGTACATGTACATGCTGCAGCCATGGGCGTTGCAAGTATTTTTTTGGGGGGGGGAGGAGGGATTATAACTCATCAGCAGCAAAGTGACAAGCACTGTGCGCAAAGGCACTTTACACATGTATGTCCTTGTCTAATGCCACAGGTTCTAGCCTCGCTCATTGGACATAAATCACGGCTGTGGTTGTTAAAAAAAACAATGGGGTAAGGTTTAATTGATCGGTCAGGTAATGGTAGAGAGGGGTCAGTTTCAAGGTACTGGTAATTTCAAGCAAATTGGTAATTTCCATCCCCTTTAAGTTTTCAACTTTTTTTCTAGGGGAGGGGAATTGAGCCCCCCCCCTTTGCTCCTCCCTCCCACAACATCCATGGCTGCAGTTGTGCTGAATGTGTGCCAGTCAATATTACACCAACATGCTGCATACAAATATATCAATAGCTACACAAATGTAGTGTGACTATACCACAGAACAGCTTATTCAAGACATATTCATTTATCAAACAGCCAGAGAAAATTCTCCTGTATTTATTTAAAGTTTCAAGTGAGAATCTGAGAGCTAAGAATTTGACGATAATACAGGTAACCCTAAAAACGCTGAACAAAACCCCAACATTCACAACTTTTTCACTTAAAAATATTTTAACTTTTTAATTTTTTCCTGCAGAGAAAGCCCAGCAAAGCAACCGGATGAGAGCCGCGAGGAATCAAAGCACTCAAATCGGTGCCAACCCCTACGACGGATGCATTTATTATTATTGAGGCATGAAATCTGAATACGTCATC
Organism: Acanthaster planci; assembly: GCF_001949145.1. The sequence goes on from NW_019091432.1 coordinate 1,229,074, forward strand.
ATGCATTTGTGAATTTAATAAGTTCACTCCAAACGACAACAACTTTGAAAAACCAAGACTAATAAAAAAAGTCTGGTTTGAATTACATGAGGAAATATCCATTTCATGCCACAAGAATAGAAATTTTAGAATTAATGGGTGTAATTTGAGTTTTAGAAATTAGAAATTTATGCTAAATACGTTCAATGTCAATGGTAGTGTTAAATAAGCAAGTATTACTTTAGTGTTTTGCTCAATATTAACTACCGCATGAAATCATTAAGAAATAAATTGTATCAGGTGCATGGCTGTTTTGAACTTTACTATATATTAGCATGTAGACTTAAACAATATTTGTGAAGGGAATGTAAAGTTTCTGGTGATGGACTACTTGAGTTTATAAGCATCAAAGTTGGTCATATTGGTAGATGTCAGTTTCATAACTTGACAATGTACATGTAACTCTGTCTTGAATGCTACATTTTCACTGGCCTAGAATGATCACCTAACTGGCCAATGAAACTGCTCAAAAAATATCCCCCATCCTTGTGCATAGCATATTATACTAAAGGGTAGTCTCCGCCCCCTCAGTCAAACCATGATGTCGGGACTACAAACCATGAATACAATCTCCAGTAAGAGCAACAACCAGGCAAAGGGAGCAATCCTCTGTAAGAGCTCTGCAATTTCTGGCCAAAAAATGTTTCATTTGAAGTTAATTTCTTCCTATAAATTCCGCAACATCTGCTGAGCTTGAGGACACATGCAGACTCTCCTCAAAAATAATGTTTATGTAAAACATAAAGAATCTTGAAGATTTTGATTTCTACAAAGACAAATGGGGCCACCACAGTTCAACTGACGCCAGTACAGCAAAAATCCACGTGCATTGTAGAACTTTCTGTGCAGCAACAAACCAAGATCTCATCTGAATGAAATTCCAGACACTTCAGGCGAGGAAAATGCAGGGCTGCAATGAAACAATTATCGACTGCCGTAAAGTGGGATATGATGTTTCAACCCATCAGGGCCTCACATCACCCTGGACATGGCTTTGGGTGCCCCATGTATGAGTTTTCACCGTCAATAAGGAATCATTTCAAAATTCCTATCAGTTGACTATAGGGCAGGGCCATCCAACCGATAACAGTGAATTGTGTTGAGTGAATTATAGAGGGGGTGAAACCACATAGTGTTGGAAGTAATGCAATAAAAAGGCATTTATCAGTTAGAATTGGCCTCTTGAAAGCACTTAACCTGATAGCCAACCAATAATAAATGTATCGTTCCAACAGTTCTGTCTGACACCTACACGATAAGAATTTTGAAATGGTGCTTAACTGTTACATATTCCATCATGCCTGGGATGAGTTGAGCTCAGTCTAAACATCGGCAACTGCATATGTACAGTACACATACAAGTACACATACTGTATGAAACCGAGACTATCAGTCACAGAAAATGACCCAGATCCAATGCATGGTGAACTTTACTTCATACTTTACTTCAGACTGGTGAAAGGTTATGTGAACCAAAATTAACATTGGTAGTTATTTGTCAACATTTGTTTTAATTACTTATTTCTGTTTGGGGTAATGAAAACCACAGAGTTTTCAAAGTGGCCAAATTTTTTCAAAGGGGGAGAGAACCACTCAGAAAGGTTCAATTTAAGAAGTGGAAGGAAATCCTCAGTCGAACCCAAAGAACAAGGTACATGTACCCGTACATGTACAGATCAAAGACATAAATTGTGACCTGGTTGGGATTTGAACCTGGGTCAATGAGAAGGGAAGTACATGAATGGAAAATGCTCCTGCACCATGTACATGTACATGTACAAGTTTGCTTCGGCCTTTTCCACAAAATATTTGTGTTGCACTTACAGTCCTGTTTGGGTAAGTAAAACATTAAGTGGGTTTCTAGTAACCTTTGTGAAGTGGGTCTACATGTGCACCAGGGTATTGACTTCACAATGTCTCATATGTGCAGATGAGCGGAAACAATGGTGAAACATTACTTGACACATTTATTATATTTTATTTAATTATTTTTATTATTTTCGCCATTTTGTTTTATTCAGTTTTTTTTTCTGAGTGGGGATACCCCCCTCCCCGATCCTTACCTAGTACAGTAGTATTGCTCCGAGATGAAAATGTTCTCCCTACTTACTGCAGTATCATACCAACCTACAATTCCCCAGAGCTTTGGAAATTTATTTTCAACTTAAAAATCAAAAACGATTTTGAAAATCATCACATTCTAAAATGGAAAAGTTCTGTTTGATGACCATTTTCCCATGATGCACTCCAAAATTGGCCACCCTATGGCGCCCTAGAGACGGCACTCTACTGAAATGTGAACTACTCCTAAGTCTCCACATATTAGATAAGAGTCATGCATGTACCTTGACCAATAGAGGCCACAGCTGAAGTATGTCCTAAACGTTAATCGTGAATCAATCTTTTTCTCCCTCGGTTCCACAATCATACAGCATGGCTCACAGATTTACTCTAGTTGAAAGTAATAATTATAGAGTAGTAAACCGTATATCTCAGTATATTCAGTGCTTAAGACATGTAAAAGCTGCTTGGCTGCTTTTTGTATATTTACCCAGATTGTTCCAATTAAAAATTCTTAACAGGAATGCCTGGCCAATAATGCATGTTATTGTAGTAGCTACATTGTACTCACACTTAAGATTGTTAGAGGTTAATTGTGCTGTCTTCAATTAAAAAAAAGCAAAAAAAAAAAAGCAATTGGCTGTCTCTGTCAATTCTGTCGTATGTACATGTACCTAACATTTGACAAATCACTTCAGAAGAGCTATGGAAATTCACTTCTCCCAGACTGAGCACTGCCACCTGTACCATCAAGGGTCGTATTAAAGGTCACAAGCTTGCGCACAATGTTGGATTCAATACAACTTCATCTGTCAAGCTGTCATCATCATCATATTTATGTGGGCCAATTCTCTGAATCCAAACAAGGTTCTTCCTGGATTTATGTAGACCCCTTGTATCCTCTGCAGAATGTATCCCCCTTATATATAATGGTACAACCCCATAAAATAAATAATTCTTTCAACTTAACTGACTTTTGAACTAAGTGAAGTGTCACATAATGGGGTCCATAATTACAATTACAAGCAAGACCACACATGCGTACAAAGAGTGTGACGTACTACGAAGGAGGGAATTCCCAAATTCCATAACACAAACATTTCTGTGGACGAGATTAGCACTGAACATCAAAAAATTCAGAATTCCACTGAGAAAAGGTAAGTTGGTGCTGGAATTCTTCCCAAGTTGTCTCTGCAATGAAATGCCACCTGTTAATGAAGTGTGAACAGATACTTTTGACTGGTTTTAAAGGTTTAACAGGTGGTAAGTTTGTTTTCAATGAGAACACAGTTCACAACACAGGTACTTGGATGATAAAAATGTGCAGGAAATGTAATTCACATTACACAAAACTTGTCTCCTTTGTTGAAGCAGTTAAGGAAGTTCTTTGGTTCAACATTACATTCTGCAAGGCTACAATACTTATAATTTCCAAGAGTGAATTGCCTGGCTTTCAGACATGATACATGTAGAGTACTTCTTGGAACCTTTTACAATTCACACCTTATATAAAGTGAACCTTGGCTTTGGGAATGTGTGCAAATATTTCATAAGAATGCCATTTTCAATAAAAATTTCAGCATTTCTTTTAATGATTTTGAGGAACAGGGTAATACTGTACATACACACATAATAGGTTCAAGAATAAATTTGTTGGAGATTTCCATTTCTTTCCAATATCTTGCAAAAAATTAATTGAATGAAAACCATTCTAAAAATCTGTACATGTTGCTGCATGAGTTCCTCAAAAAAAAATTATTCATACCCCTTCCAAAAGAAAAATCAACCAAAAAAGGGGCAAACCAGAATTTTGGGAATCATACGTCCCTCAATATGCCCTCTGTCACACCTATGTCACACCTGTCACACCTTCTGCACACCTATGCATTCAGACTTGGAGCCGGGAAAACTTTTAGAGTCGGCAATTTTTGGACAGACCAACTGAGTATTGTACAGACCCCTTGGCTGGTATATGCCCTTTGTCTAATACATGGGTTAAATGAAAAGGGTGGAAAAAGAGTTCTGAGAAGTTTTGAAAGTTTTTTTCTCTCAAAACTCCAAAACTGTCAAATAATGCAGCAAAATTTGCGTCAGCCAGTAAGGCAGCTGGTGATTTGAAATGCTAGCTACATGTAGTGCTGGCCAGCATAGCTAAATGTACATGTACAGTATGTACCCATGTACATGTACATGTACCATGCTGTATGCATTAATTTAATAGGGGTGTATTGTACTGTTCCTGAAAAGGTACAAATTACTGTAACGAGCTGAGCAGGCCGGGGTATGGGAAAATGAACACAAATTAACAACCACCAAGTAAAACACGTAAAAGCAAGACAGACTTTGGGGGCGCCTCCCATTTCTTTCCAATATCTTGCAAAAAATTAATTGAATGAAAACCATTCTAAAAATCTGTACATGTTGCTGCATGAGTTCCTCAAAAAAAAAATTATTCATACCCCTTCCAAAAGAAAAATCAACCCAAAAAGGGGCAAACCAGAATTTTGGGAATCATACGTCCCTCAATATGCCCTCTGTCACACCTCCTTTTTTTTGGCAGATTTTTCTTTGGAAGGGGTATGAATTATTGTTTTTTGAGGAGTAGAACCAAATGCATGCTGAAGAAATAGCTGCACTGTACTGTACCGTACTGTACTGTATTGAACACAGAATGCAGCACCAAGACAACAGCACGCGCACACAGCCAGCCATGCTGCGCTTTCACCCGTCTGGTTCTTGAAGCAAAAGGTCTTTTCACTAATACAACTGTAAATTCATAATTTTTATGGTGATTACAAAGATGAACAAAGAGATTGACTGACATTTTTAAGTACCTAGTCAGTTTCCGTATAGGCCTATAATTTGTTTCATGATTTACCGGTATGTTCAACAAGCCACATCCTCTCCGAGTGATCCCTGTTCACCACTTCCCAGGTTATATTGTGTTACTGGGGCGCGATCCCTGGCTACATGGTGTTTCAGGTTTCAGATACTGACAAATGGAAAGAGCCGCCAACATAGTGCTGGACAACTCAGTTGGTGGAGTACCGGCACAGTATTCGGGAGGCCGCAGGTTCAAATCCCGCTGCAGTCATTTTCTTTGTTCATCTCTACAATCATTTGTAACCACCTAGTCAGTTTCCCAATATAATTTGTTTAAATTTTCATAATGAAGTGGTTATGTTAATAATAGTATGTCATGAAACAAATTATAGCATGTTAAAAGGTAAGTTGGTACCCTCAAGTAGATTAAAGTTTCAAAATCTAAATATATTTACTGTACACATTTGTCCATTCACAGAAACCAGAAACTTTACAGGTGTTTTACTCACATCCTCAACAGCATGGCAGTTCCGCCTGGCGTGCCGCCTATAGACCATCTACACAATAATCAGGACCGCCAGATCATCAATCAGTTGTTTTTTAAGGTAAGTCCCGTTCACGATCAATTGCCTAAAGACTAAGGGAGGACCTACAAATTGCATAGACAAATTTCCTTCGTCCCTAACCATGCCGAACCCAACAAGGTTATGTACATGTAGGATTTCAATGGTCCCTATGGGGTTAGGGTTAGAGTCAACTTTACTTGTGGAAATGTGCAGATGTTCATTCTGCACACCTATGCATTCAGACTTGCAGCCGGGAAAACTTTGAGAGTCGGCAATTTTTGGACTAACGGTAGAGGGTTGAACTTAAAAGAATGAGCAGCGGGAGCACGTACATGTACATGTACATACAGACCAACTGAGTATTGTACATACCCCTTGGCTGGTATATGCCCTTTGTCTAATGCATGGGTTAAATGAAAAGGGTGGAAAAAGAGTTCTGAGAAGTTTTGAAAGTTTTTTTCTCTCAAAACTTCAAAACTGTCAAATAATGCAGCAAAATTTGCATCAGCCAGTAAGGCAGCTGGTGATTTGAAATGCTAGCTACATGTAGTGCTGGCCAGTATAGCTAAATGTACATGTACAGTATGTAGCTATACATGTATGTACATGTACATGTACCACGCTGTATGCATTAATTTAATAGGGGTGTATTGTACTGTTCCTGAAAAGGTACAAATTACTGTAACGGGCTGAGCAGGCCGGGGTATGGGAAAATGAATACAAATTAACAACCACCAAGTAAAACACGTAAAAGCAAGACAGACTTTGGGGGCGCCTCCCAAATTTAGTATTGAAATCACACAATGCAAATAATTTACAAAGATAACCAAAAGGCAAATTAACAAATGTAGATAAATTAAAATATCGGGTAACACAAGTAATATGACCAGTGCAGGTGCAGGGCTGGAGGAGAGAGCATGGCTAAAGGCCAAGAAACCCAAACGTAAAAGTGGCTACAAACATAAAGAAACCAAAAGAATGACCAGCGCCCCAATGCGTGCAGCAGTCTTATATACCTACAGAGTGCACCCAACCCAAAAGGTATTGAAAGAATTTGAAAAGTGTGCTCGGTATGCCCGCTGGTGGAGCTCAGGTAACTGTTACATTACGCTTCTTTGGGGGGGGGGCTTTTTTTTTCCCACAGAATCATGAGCAACAACCTTTCATAGCTCTAAAATCAACGCAACATACATCAACCATCCGAGCTAAAAAGGTGAGTGTTTGACCAGTACAAATTGACGATTAAGGATTTTTTTCCGGAATAAACGTTGGTGGTACACATGTTAAGAAGAAGGCCATTATGATTATAAAACAAACAAGCAAGTAGGGCAGATACATTTACGTGCACCTACATGTATACTTGTACAGTAGTGAAAATGTAAATTTTTCCGAACTGTGACCATGTGCAGCTTTCATCACTGCCCAAGCTACACATATAAGAAAATATTCATGTATCTAGGCTTTCTCCACACTTGAATGTTAAATTCTATGTACGCGTACAGTACATAGAACAAAAGAGTGGGGAAGAAAATGATAAATCATCCCAATCACCAACTCGGTGTTTCTGCCTTGTTTTTGGGAAGTGACTAGATACTAACTCGTGAAACCTGGTCTGCTATTTTTCTCAAGACTCTTAGAGGGTTCATGCTTGGACTCTGTTTCTGCAGCAATTGAAAAAGGAAATCCCAAACACAATGATAAAAATGGTAAATTGAATAGCACACATGGGTCGGATTCGAACCAGGGACTATGGATCTGCAGTTCAAATCACTACCAACTAAGCTACCGAAGCGACTTACTGGATTCCCGTTTTTGAAATGTCTTAAAAGGTATACTGCATTGTACCTTCTTCATGAATCATTGGTCCCCCAGCTACTGAAAAAAAGTAGCACACCAGGTTTCACGGGCTAGTGTTAAGTCCTTTCCTAGTTTTTGGGTCAACAGTCACAGAATACATCTTCTTTTATGCAGAATACTTGGGATGATGATGTTCGTCGATTTCTTACATATCTTTGTGACTACCATTATGAAGAGGAATGGTGGGAAATCATGAAGAAGCCACTTCCTCTACTAAAGAAGGTAAAGAGTGATGACAAGCTTGCCTGTGACACTTAACGGGAGTGCTGTTCCAGAAAGTCACAATCGTTTTCTTAGACAACAATTTCTTTCTACTATCTCCCAGTATTTTCAACAAATCACTGCAGATGTTTTAACAGGAAAAATATAATCAAAACGACTACAATAATTTGACTCTTCTCCTAGATGTAGAGTAATTTTCCAGTTTTTTGTTTTATAATGTACCCAAACATACATGTGAATGACTAAGGTTCACACTTTTCAGTGTTTAGCTAGCAAGGGGTTTGGAATTAGAAGGGTTTGGAATTAAAAGTCTGAACTGAAGTTCGCGTGGATAACTTACCATGAGGTAACAATATCAGTTAATTGAAACAGTACATTTTCCCAGTCAAAGTATGTTTTCCATGGAATTTTTTGTTCATTTTCCACAGAATGGAAATATAAAACATCAAACTCCTTGGAAGAAAAGTCAGGAGGATACTGAACACCAACAAATTTACATCAAAAATGAGGTAATGCTACAAAGTTCATAAATCCAAAACAAAATTTGTTTCTGGCCTCTTTGCACATTTTGCAGGGCCAATTTCTGTTAACTTTTTCAGGGGCAGATGCAGGATTTCCAAGAAGGGGGAAGTGAACTACAAATTCTAGGGTTGCAGCAGTATGATTAGGGAGGTTGTTTTTTTCAAAGCTTTCGTCGTATTTATGGAGCTGGTTCCCTCCCTTTATTCCCTCCCCTTTCTCTTCTTTTTATTTCTTCATTTATTTTTTGAGTGAATACAAGGCATCCCTATGCTCCCCTCCCCCCCTTTTGAAAGTGTACAAAAGCAGCTTTTCTTTGTGAATGTGGACAGACATTTGCAATATACCTCACCATGTATTTAGACCCGGTTACTCTTAATTTGCATTTCTCACAGAAGAAAGCTAGTAAACAGCCTTTTATGTACATCAGGGGCAAACTATACATGTATGGAGAAGATATCGCAATGAAGTCATATATGAGAATGGAACAGGTAAGCTCTTACAGCAACCCATCCTAACCATGCCGCATGTTCAATAGTGCAACGGTAAGAATAATTTCATGGCATGACAGATGTTTGCGGAATTATATTAAGTAAATCATTGGACTGCTCACTCTGTGGAAAGTGAAACCTGCTGGGAGCAGCCATGTTCATGCAAACACTTGAAGTTTTGTGTCTCTCAAGTTTGTGTACATGTAGCTGTGTATCTAAGACAAAGCCAATGTAAGCTGGAGCATAAATGCACAATATACAGGGCATTAACACAATCGCATGCTTGCTGCATTATTTCATGCTTTACAGTGATACACAACATACATGTACATGTACCTTAAATTAATGTGCATGATGATATATTCATTTATAAAGCGCAAATTTCATATACATGTAGATATGATCAAATGTGCTGTACAATGAAGGCATTAAGCGTGGAACAATGTACATATACGGGTACCCGTACATATACGGGTACCGGTACATATACGGGTACCGGTACATATACGGGTACCCGTACATCCTATTTGTGCATGTTTGCATCTTGCATTTAGACCATGATTCAGCATTTGTTTTATAAATAGGATTTCATTATTTTCTAAAACAACACACACGAATTCAAAATGTCTGCACTCGGGGCCTCAAAGTTACCGCTGTATTCATTTAATACAGCTCTAAGATCTACATGTACATGCAGCCCCAAGGATATTTTGTAGAACCAATAGATGATCGCCTAGAACCAAAATGAATAAACGGAATAATTGATGTATGTAGAGTTTTCAGTTCACAATAAAAAAAAGACAATTTTATTACATTTCAATCATATTTTCCATTTCTTCTTCTGCACTTGCAAAATACAAGGAAAGTTTGCAGCCTTTGGAAAACATTCAGTCGCCGTTTTCCAAGTGAAGTCATTGTGTAGCCCCTCTTTACCATTTCATTTCTGTTTGCTTAAAGAATCAAAAGCTTAGAAGCATGGCAGGTGGACCTCCACAACCAGACTATGAGCCACTGGAACCATACATGTATGATGAGCCACCAGAACCTGACCCCATTCATGCACACATGTAGACTGAACTCTACTGTCTGTGAGTCCTCTTTTAACGTTTTATAAATTACCAGATTTGATGTTCCTCCCCCCCCCCAAAAAAAAATTCTAGCTAGTTGGAGTAATTGTGTTCCTGTATGCATTAAGGTAACTGTTATCATGATCAAACTGAAACCTCAGTGTCATGCCTATATGCCATGTATGTCAGCTACATAAGGAATGGAATTTCAACTGATCTCATTCACAAGTCGGCCATATTGAGCTGAAAGCAAGGTTGACTTTTTCTTTTTCAGGAAAATGAAAATTAAAGCATTGAAAAAAGTTCATGGCAGATGAACTTCGTTTACGGTAATTTACAATATGTTATTCATTACATCTGAATGTTTTAAGCAACATCATTAAAAAAATGAATGTAAGGCAAAATAGTCTGGCACCACCCCATTTGAGAGATAACGTGTACATTGAATTCAGGAAAAATGATCCAAAATGGCTTCCTTGTTTATTGTTGAATATCAAACTGCCTCACAAACGGGGCTTCGGGCCGATTCCCAAATCTGTGTATTTGGGCAGAGCCCTATCACCCATACTTGCTTCTCTCTGCCACAGGACAAGTGTTACATCCAGCATGTAGTTGGACGGTACCATCCATTGAGTTGGCCGCATTCTGTCATCTTTAAAGACACTTGTCAAGCGCCTGAAATTTATGGTTTTATTCAATCCATTGGCCATACATGTACATGTCAAGAGTTATTCTTGACTAATACCAATGCCAGTGAATGTGTCAAAACAAAATCACGACGCATTCAAAGTTTGGTTATCAGATATCAAAATGTAAATTAAAATTATACCTGTTGTCCAAGTGACACTGATATCTTTCAAATGATGTCCAGTTCGTCCACACTGAGTCCTAAAAGTGCAGAAAACCCTGCAAAAAAGTCAAACAATTTCACTAATCCAACAGCTCCTCTCAAAAATATTCAGCAGAGTATTGCATTCGAGGTCTACCCGAATTTCAATCTGGCTTCCTTTGACTTCCGCATGATAGAGTAGGACAGAGTTTCAAAGTCTTACTTTAAAAACTGAATCATAAACACACATTTACTTTCTGTATCAGTTGCAGATCCAAATGAAAACAAACAGCGAAGACTGCTAGAGAAATCAAGGTCGCCAAGTCTGTTAGATCTCCAGCCAACCACATCTTCATCACTTTAGGGGGCATGAAAGTGAAATGTTTCCCAATCAGTGTGTGAATTGAGCTGCTTCTTACACAGATTCAACTCTTTTGACCACAGGTTTTGAACGATCATGTAATGAAATATTCCTTTCATGCCCCTACTCTGTACACAATCAGATTATCATCCGTAGCTTAAAGCGCTCCCCTTGTGCACTGCTAAGCCAGTAATTCCTGCCAAGCCAGTGATTCCTGCTAAGCCAGTGATTCTTAAGTATGGTACACAGAGCTAGTTCACAATTACCAAGAATAACAATGTAAAACCTGAAGAAACTAAGAATGATACATTACAAATAAGCAGCACCCCCACCCATGCCCAAACTTATGACTATGATTTGAAATAGGCAAACCGTCTCCTTTGTTTTAGCCACGCCGACCTTGAACGACGAAAAAAGCTTCTGAAAAATACCAAGTGCAGATTAAGTCCAACCCATGACACTAACTTCGAATTTGACTAACCCAGTTTAACTGGTGTCCTTCATAACCAATGTCCAATACTCAATCTAGGCATCCCTTCCCTAATCCTACTAAACCTATTTCAATTATGCCCGACTAAGGGCGTTCCAAAGTCCCTGGGTCAGTGTCACCCACGGTCATGACCTCACTGAATTCTCACGAAATAGACCATACATGCCCTATTCCTTTTAATGTTATAAATACGTTACGTTTCCCCTCACTGCCATCATCTCCAGCTGACAAAAGATCACCCCCTTCCCCTTTATAAATGTGCTGATTTTAATTTTTTTAACCCATTTCAATCGGAAGAGAAGTAGACTGGGAGCAGAGGTTGTGCACAACAGCCATTTTCCCCATTAGCACTTTCGATACGGAGTATATCCACAGGTGTTCTCACGTGTATCCATGTGGAACAAAAGCTCTTATAAAGATGGCTGCCATGCACAACCTGTGTAGAGTTCTACATTCTTTAACCTGGCATAGCCACTAGCTACTCACTGTACTGAAATGGAAGATTGAGTGAGTTCTTGGAATAAAAATAAAGACTCCCAATTGGCCCAACTTAGCCGATCTCTCTCTCTTTCTTTGCCTATCTGTTCCTTTGTCGGTACAACATACCTTGCTCAATCAGATCTACACGTCCGTGTACTTTGCCAATCAGCAATGTCAGTGTTACTGGTACACTTGCATGCCAAAGGTCAATCGTGTTTCTCTTGCGTTCAATAGGCCAACTGTGTTTCTCTTTCATTCTTCAAGTTTTTTCTCACTGACTATGCCAAGTGAACTACTCACTCATGGACCATAGTGTGGAACTCCACTACCATACACTATGGGCCTTTTCACACTGGACACATCTCGGGGTTGACGCAGGGTTGAAACTGCATAGCGACAATTCTCAGTTGACAATTTTCAGATTGGTTTCAACCCGGGTTGAAATCTGAACTCAACCTTCCTCCAGATCAGGGTTGAGCATTTCCAACCCAGGTTGAAATTTTTTTCGTGCTCATTTCTGGGTTGAACTCACCTTGACAAGCTTGGTTCGCACTAAACAAGTGTGAAACACCACCAGGTTGCCACCTCAGTGGGGTTGAAAAATCAAATTTTCGACTCGGGTTGAGTTCAACCCACACGTTGAAAGGCTGTAGTGTAAAAGGCTTCAAGTAACCTCTTTTGGAAGATATCTTGAGCTAGCTCATAAGACAATCAATCCCTATTGGCACACTGCAGCGTTAAGCAAGAGACATGACACATTTGAAGAAGGCCCTAGGCCTACAGTTTCAAGGTCCCATGAACACTACAAAGTATAACTCACTTGTGCATATACTACCACACCATTTGCCCAGAAACAGTCTCCAGTGACAAGGAATTTATGGGCACACCCATTTGTAATACATGTACAACATTTGCTGCTGGACAAATGAATTGGGAATTAACAGAAGCAGCTCTACTAAGTCAATAAGTAGAGCGGTAGTATTCCTCTTTTTCAATGATGATCCTGTCCAAAATCGAAGAGGAGGAATACTGACGTTCCACCTAGTAGAGCTGAAACAAAAGGGGAATTCTGTAGAACAATTAAAGATTTTAGTAATTTCTTTGGAAATTGGGGGGTTTTGGGGGGGGGATAACCACCATTTGCAATTGCACACTTTGAACATTTAGGTGTATAGGGCCTAGGCCACTACAGTCAAAAATAAACATGACATATCTTTGACTCCAGACAGACAGACAGACAGACAGACAGAGCAACAAGGGAAACATGGCCATGCAGTTCATGGTTATAGATACCGTGTACTAACATTGACAAACATGGTCTTCACATACAGTATAGTAGTATGCACTGAATCCTGCACAGTGCACGCATCACCACTACTGGCACCACGCGTGTTTACACAATGTCTGAGGGTCCAGTCCTCCGCCGCTGGTCAGTCCTTCTGGCGCCCTCTGTGACCGCGTGCCTGGGGCATGCACTCCTGTAGTACTCCCTTAGAATTAACTGCGGGGTGCACGTCGACTCCTTAACTGAGTCTAAACAAAGATTTTGTTCGAGGTTCAATTTATTGTCCTCTACGATAGCTCAAAGTCTTTGTACTCACTGTTGCAAGCGGAGGTGGAATTATCGCGTCCACGTGTCAGTGCTTCCACAGTCAAAATGAAAATTTCCTTATCCCCAGAGCCAAATTTCCTTATTTTCCTCCCGATTTCCTTATTTTTTAGTTAACCACCAAAAAGCCTAATATACTAACAAAACTACTATGTTTGTCTACTAGATGATAGGCAGACGTCAGTACAATCATGGTAGATTCCAAAGTTATGCTCAAACCAAACTCACTGTCTTGAACAAAAAATCAGGCTGCGTTTAATGCGGGCTTCAAGTGTGTTGTGCGCACGCGCAGAAAGTTTTATTCTATTAGTCTTGTTTCCAGTCATCCTGAATCTGAAAGAATATTACTGTAGAGTTTGAAATGTAGATTTTGCTGCTAATTTTATGAATATATGTAAAATTTGCTCAAAATTTAATAATTTCCTCAGAATTACTTTAGATTTGGGGGCATTTCCTCAAAATCGCCTTAGATTTTTTCATTTCCTTAAAATTTCCTTCAAAAGCAAAAAATTCCTAAAAATAAGGAAATTTCCTTGAAAGTGGAAGCGCTGCCACGTGTGGTATCGAGAAATGGTTTGTACGATGGCCTTGAAAGCACCTTGTTCATGAATAAATAAGGATAAACAGAATGATTTAGTTTTCAGAGGAAAGAAAATAACCTTATTCTGTGATAAAGTTCCATTTACCTGTAATTTACTCTATTTTTTCCAGTGTTCTCCTTAAAGATGTCCTTCACCGAAAGACCGAGATGGGAACTTGACAGCAGTGCGTAACAACCTTATATTTATTTATCTGGCATGGAATAACTTCAGTTTTTTTCACCAGAACTTTTTACCCCAATCTTAATTTGCAGCAGGAACTTTGACATTCATTTTATTGCATATGTTGCTGTTTGCCGAAGGAATAATAAATATTTGGGTATCGCAAAGTTCCTTTTCTTGGTGGACTCATTCTTTTATCGATGTCTGCAACAATCGTTAAAAGTGTCTGCCAAGTTCTTAGTTATAATTCCACTGAGAGTGGTCTAGCGTAGCCATATCATTGGATCTGAACTATTTAATTCAAAATTAACGTTAAAAATTTTAAACATCCACTGAAAAATTCAAGTTGAGTAAGAACAGCACAAAAAAAACAGAGACAATAATGCCGACGCATTTACTCGCTCTCAGTTGCACCGGATCGGAAGGTAAAAGTACGATTGATACAACTTTACAAGTCTACCGAAATGGAGATTGGGTGCGCGCTTTACGCACGCAAAAGTTTTTCAGCGCAGAAGCCCTCGTTTTGACTCCGAAAAAAGGGCCCTTTCGCAGTTAAAATGTTAGTTGGAGGAGGACATTTATTGAAAGTTGTCATTGTGGACACAAATTAGATAAACATACGTACATTTGTCACAAACAATAAATATCATTAATGTTATCATAGCTACAAAACATTCAGAAGAAAATGACAACATTTAGGTTTTAGGATTAAGCAAATGCTTTTTCTATCCCATATAGACAGGCGACGAGGCCATAAGAAAAAAACCTACACACAAGGCGAGACAAGGGAAAGATGCTTAATTAAAAGAGCACTTCAGAAAAATTCCTATAACTTCTCTCCAAATTGAGTTTTATAGTTTCTTTACAAAGACAGGTAAAGACAGTAGTGATTTCATAGAATCATCTAAACAATTCCAATACCGTATATTTTGGTGAATAACATTATTTTCAGACATTGAAAATTAAACTGGACGCACAAGTTTCCCTTTTAAATACTTCATGTACTGTAATGATGGTTAATGTCAAGGTGAAACAGCCTATAAGACAAGGAGAGAGTAGGTCATGCCTTACATTTGTACATAAACGTCGCGAGATTCAGGTAGTATAGGTCATTACATTGTAAAAGATCTAATTTAGCAAACAATGGAGCAGAGTGATCACGGAGACCGGCATTATTTTTTAAATATACGAACCGCTCGCTTTTGTAGAGTAAGTAATCTGTTTTATCTAGATGGCGAGCTGCCCCAAGTAATTCTAGTGTAATTCAAATAGGGTAAAACTAAGGATCTGTACAGTGTTAAAAACCTTATCCGGAAGATAAAACCTTAAGCGATTAATAATGCCTATATTCTTGGATATTTTTGTAGCTACCTCATCGATATGACATTTCTAAGTAAGAACTTCATCTAGGTTTAACACACCCAGAAATTTTGTACTTTTAACCTGGATGAACCTCGAATTGTTTAAGATCAAATGAGCATTTTGGGTATAGTTAAATTGATTTGGACAAAAAATTATGTTATGCGATTTGAAGTCATTAACACACAATTTGTTTGCTAAAAGCCACTCATTAATTTTAGCATGGTTTTGGATTGCTTCATTTACATTATTGTGTGCATACAACAGACTCGTATCATCGGCAAATAAACAAAATGTACTGATTGAGATACTGCCTATAAGTATAAATAGCAAAACACAGAACTTTATGGTACCCCACATGCGATTCCTCGACTGCTGGAATTAACCGATTTAAACGAACAACAGAGATAACTTTTCACCGAGTCCAGAGCTGTACCACCGGGTAGCATTATTTTTTACTTAATATATTATGACTAACAGTGTCAAAAGCTTTTGATAAATCTAGAAATACACCAATGGAGAAATTCTGTTTGTCAATCGCATACATAATTTACTAACATACGATATCGCCAATTCAGTATAAGCGTTTTTGTCTGAAACCGAATTGTGATTTAGAAAGAATGTCATGTTTATTGATGAAAGATAATAAACTTTGATAAATAAGCTTTTCAAACAATTTTTAAAACGTAGACAGAACAAAAATAGGTCCATAGTCAGTTATATCGTGCTTACAACCTTTTTGTAAATCAGTATTAATTTGGCTATTTTTAGACGATTAGGAAACACTCCAGCTGTTAGACACTTGTTAAAGATATCAGCCAATGACTGCATTCCTTGCCTGCTTGATGAAAACTTAAGGGACTCTGATCATGCCAACCAGGAGCCTACCCAGAAAGAAATTTGCTTATACAATCCGCAAGCTCCATTGGGTAATAGGGGGGAAAAACTGCGATGTTGATTTTTTTGTAACTTAGAAAAGAATCAAAGGAAGTGCTGGCTGGAGAGGCTACCTCCAATATTGACAAGGTAATCATTAAACACCGCGGCAATGTCCTTGTTATCTCTAATTACAGCCCCATCCTGGAAAAAAATAGGAAGTGGATTCACCGTGTTTGTGTCAATTCAGAAGGGAGTTAATCACTTTCCAGATTCCCTGGATATTACCAGAGACGCCGCGAAACTATTTAAATAAATAGTCTTTCTTGAAATAACCTCTAGCGTTGAAATGTTGTCAACTGGTTCCCGTCGTGTACGTATAGTCTTCAGACGTCATCCGAAAGTAGGGATCGACCGGTAGCAGCAGGCATGGCAGGGATGATTCCGGAGAAATCCTGCCGGCTTTATCCGCCCAGAGTTAAACTACATCCCCAATTAGCGGCAAAAGAAAGACAGATGGTAGAAAGTTTTCCAAGCGGGTTCTTGTACATAGCGTTTGACCAACCGTTTGTACACAGCGAATGGGCTTTTCTACCAAAAGTGGTAGCAGCCAATCATTGCCGGACTTGTTTTTACGTCGTTCATACGTACTTTATATTGAACAAGTCAACAAGTATGTTTTGATTGGTAGAAATTTCGTATACATTATGCAAGATCATGTCGTTCGTATGCAAGTATGAACAGTTTTACACGCAAGGGAAGCCTCGAAATGAGGCTAATCGAACGCTGCAGTGGAACCTTCCCTTTGAACTAAATCCTCCCAGCCAACCCAATCTTACTGTCCCCCAAAAGTCTACTCTTACAAACTGATCTTGCTGTAGGTTATGCCGCTTCTTGCCAAAAGCCAACTGTTGCCTTTTTAACTTGCCAACTGATCTTTCCATAGGTTGTGCCCCTTCTTGGCAAAAGCCTACTCTTACATTTTTAACTTGCCAATCGATCTTGCCGTAGGTTGTGCCGCTTCTTGCCAAAAGCCCATTCTTGCCTTTTTAACTTGCCAATTGATCTTGCCGTAGGTGGTGCCCCTTATTGCCAAAAGCCTACTCTTGCCTTTTTAACTTGCCAATTGATCTTGCCATAGTCTATGCCCATTCTTGGCAAAAGCCTACTCTTGCCTTTTTAATTTGCCAATTGATCTTGCTGTAGGTTGTGCAGTTTCTTGCCAAAGGCCCACTCTTGCCCATTTATTTTGACAACTGATCTGATCGTCAGTTATGCCGCCTCTTGCCAAAGTCCACTCTTGCCTTTTTAACTTGCCAATTGATCTTGCCATAGGCTGTGCCCTTTCTTGGCAAAAGCCTACTCTTGCCTTTTTAATTTGCCAACTGATCTGATCGTCGGCCATGCCGCTTGTTGCCAAAAGCCCACTCTTTCCCTTTTAACTTACCAATTGATCTTGCCGTAGGTTGTGCCCCTTCTTGCCAAAAGCCTACTCTTGCCTTTTTAACTTGCCAATTGATCTTCCTGGAGGT
The DNA here is from genome assembly GCF_001949145.1 of Acanthaster planci. Next base: position 1,247,016 of record NW_019091432.1, read on the forward strand.
TGTGCAGCTTCTTACCAAAAGCCAATTCTTGCCTTCTTAACTTGCCAATTGATCTTGCTGTAGGTTGTGCAGTTTCTTGCCAAAGGCCCACTCTTGCCTTTTATTTTGACAACTGATCTCATCGTCAGTTATGCCGCTTCTTGCCAAAGTCCACTGTGGCCTTTTTAATTTGCCAACTGATCTGATCGTCAGCCATGCTGCTTCTTGCCAAAAGCACACTCTTTCCTTTTTAACTTCCCAATTGATTTTGCCATGGGTCGTGCAGCTTCTTGCCAAAAGCCAGCTCTTACCTTTTTAACTTGCCAATTGATCTTCCTGGAGGTTGTGCCCCTTCTTACCAAAAGCCTACTCTTGCCTTTTTAATTTGCCAACTGATCTTGCCGTAGGTTGTGCAGCTTCTTACCAAAAGCCAACTCTTGCCTTCTTAACTTGCCAATTGATCTTGCTGTAGGTTGTGCAGTTTCTTGCCAAAGGCCCACTCTTGCCTTTTATTTTGACAACTGATCTCGTCGTCAGTTATGCCGCTTCTTGCCAAAGTCCACTGTGGCCTTTTTAATTTGCCAACTTATCTTGCCGTTGGTGATGCCACTTCTTGCAAACATTTTGCCACTCTACATGTTCTTGCCACACGTAATGCTGCAAATCTTGCCTTTCCATGCTTTTGTTGCAAATGAGCACTCAGCCTTGTTAGCCAACATCACCACAACAATTTATCCTGAAGTTGGAATCTGTTTAGGCAGTCATTCTGTACATATTGAAAAGTTGCTAAAAGTTGATAAAATTGCACTCTGAATAATTCTCAGTCTGGTCGGAGTTGAAACGGTATGATTTTTAAGTCATCACACAGATTCGAGCCAGAGTACTGAGTACGGTAGTATTTCCCTTCTACAAATTGTGCCGGATGCCAGACACTGAAATCCCTATGAAAGCCAAAAATAGCTCATCTTAAGTCATGCATCGATGCCGACAAATATTTTCCAACAATATCGCAAACATATCTGCAAACCAACAAACGGAAAACTTGGGAAACTTTTCCATCTTCGTGGATGTTTAACTTCATTAGATCAACTTCAGATATACAAAGAAAATTATTACTATTACTTTTACGGGTCAATGCGATTAATTGTTTAGATGCACCTTATGTTCTTCTTGAATGTCTCAAAAACAACACCCCCTGTTGAGTGTACTAAAAGGTGCACTCTTGAATATTTAAAGTATTCTTGACAACCAGTGGTGTTTGTGGTTTTGGGGAGGGGTTGTTCACAAATAGGTGAAACACTGCAGTTTTGCCCAGGATGTCAGTTTTGCTAATGAATGTAAGTTTACATAAAGTATAAAACGCGACAGAGACACCAAACATGCTTTGAAACCACACAAAATTAGTTCAACTAAAACAAATACATGTGGGTACATTTTCAAGGATTGTGATGAAAAAATGCACTGCCCTTAAGGCTTAGAAACAAACATAATTGAACTTTGATCCAAGCACAAGTACATGTACAAGAGCAAAGTACACATTCCATATCATACACATGCTGCAGACTTCTTAAACCAAAGAGGTATGAAATTATACCTTCACTGATAGCTGGAGTTAGGTAGCCCAATGTCATCCCGATGTTGGGCTATTCCAAGGATCAGGCACCTAAAATCTTCCTCCACACGAGAATAAATGAAAATGGTTCTAAATAACACCCAAGATATTCTTATCGCTTTGTAAGTTTAATCACCATACAAATAGCAAAAGGAAAGCTGAGAAAAAGCATATGCATACAACTTACGAAGTGTGTTTTCCATCAAGATTTATGTATGAAATAAACACTATTTCTGAAAAAAGAGTAGCTTTAAAGACAAATTTTACAAGCAGTGAAATTGAGTTTTTGTGTCAAGAAAGAGATGCGTATGTACAAGGTAACAATTGGTGCTACTGCAGGCAAGTCGATGTTGTTGATGGGCATACATGTACTCGAAGTCCCACTCTGTCGATCAAGATTAGGTGAAGTTCTCTGCACTTAAAATGAACTAAGAATCATCACCATCAGTTCAAGTTTCGTTGATGTCCACAGACCTATTTGTGTTGAGTTCCAGTTACTGAAACAGATGAATAATGTTTGGAATGAAAACAAACTCATATCTCTGCTGCCCTCAAGGTAGTGGTGTTGTGTTTATACCAAATCCTGCTGCAGAGTGCCTTAGCAGCCGCAGTCCCTGCGCAGTGCAAAGCACTGTAAGACTGAAGACTGTAAGTTCACCTTCACCCCATTCAGAATAAAGACAGCTTCATGCAACGTCGAGCATCAAGTCTTCATGCAGGTCTCAGCAATTATAGAGTATATCGAACTCCGCCAATCAGTGCAGATGTATGTCATATTCCTCATCTTGAAATAGGCATCCATTTGCCAGCTACTGCAGCAATGAGGTACACTTCACTTGTAACCCCAAGTTAGGGACCCTTTACTAGGTATTACCAACTGGGTCGGTTGGACCTGGGGCATGCAGTTGGCAGGGACGACCACTCCTTGAAGTAGCCAAGAGCTCCCCTGCTACCAAAGTCAATTCTTTCTCTAGTCTTCTGCCCAAATATCCAATGTTCATATGCATCAAATTGCCAATCTTCTAGTGCATCTTCTGTACATGTAGAGTTTAACTCTACTGTTGATGAAAGTTTGTGCATTATATACAAATAATGAATGCTTATAAGTGCAATGGTAAGACTATTTTCATGAGTTGAAAGATGAACTGTTCCATTCAATGAAGCAAAGCCGAGTTGAATAGAACATTCGTCTTTCAACGAATGAAATTATTCTAACCACTGCACAAGTGAAAAGCATTCATAATTTGTTTTATGTAACTGTCATATAGATCCTTTTGCTTTGTTCTATCCTTTAATAAATTTCAAACAATTTCAAATCCCAATAACTATTGGAACAAAGTTTATTTTCCCCCAGGTATCGACCAGCACTGTGTGTTGCACTTGGGTTGCCTTTTGTAGGGTGAGGCAATTCAATTTGTAGTGGAAACAAGGATGATCTTAACCATTGTATGGTTCATCCAAACAAGGATGATCTTCCAAAGGAGATCATCCAAACAAGGATGATCTTAACCATTGTATATTTTTACCATCCGCACACAGGCGAATAGTACCTTACACAGCATGAATGGAAGGAATAATGATGAGTTTTCAACCAAGCAAGTGACAAGGATCTGTATGGCAGTTACATGTAAATAAAGTGAAATAATCGACCGATCTAACCAAAAAATCGGACTATAATTACAAAACTTTAACTATAAAAGTGAGAAGCAAAGATAAGCATTTATGAATTCAACCTCATCAGTTTGAAAATTCCACTCAAAAGACATTTCTATCACTGTAAACAAAAGTTAGTAATTTTGTGCTCGAAATGACTAATATACCGGTAGGTAAGACATGTCTGGATTAATTACTAAATCAAGAGTAGACTGGACTAATAGTTGGTCAACAGTAACTGACTTTGGTCAAATTTGACTAATATTTGACTTACCTTTGACAAATAAATATTAGTTATTAGTCTGTCTGACCAATTTAGTCATTGGCTTTTCTGACTAATTTCAATTGGTCATTTTAGGCTTAGAGCTGGACTAACTTTTATCAGTCAAAATGTCTACTTTTGTTTAAAGTGAAATATTTTCAAATGTACATGTATTTTTATGTGCACATTTCAGCAGTCATGCAGTGTAAAAATAGTTATCAACTCTAACTGTCATTTCTGGAAGGTAGAGTTTATGAAAGCTTGTTCAGTATTTTTAGCCAACACATCCATTTACATTTACATCAGATACTCAGTTTAGAGATACATGTATATTGTGGATAGTAAAATGGGAATATTAAATCTAGCAATGTGACTCAATCTGGTATTGCATGACACAAGCATCAGAAAATATAACCTCTGTTGCCTGCGACCATCATAATCTTTAATGAAAAGGTTGAAAATTGTAGAGAACCACAAAAATAAAAGTAAACAGTGATTCAAAATCAGTTACAAAACTCAAAAAGATTATGATTCCACTGCCTTAAAAGGAAACAGCAGATGTGTCTTACCTTGAATACTGAAAGCCAGCCAAGACTGCATGAGTTTGGGTCAATGTATCCATGGAGATCTCTGCAGTTCCATGTCTCTTTCCATCACTCTTCATTAACTGAGTCAGGATCGAGGCTGCAGCTGCTCAATAGGCGCTAAATCTACTGTCAACTTTGCTGTTTGTGGTTGATGACCCCTGATGAATCAGTGACAACAAATTGGTTTCTCAGAGGAACATTTATCTTTCTCTAACAATGACTAATGGACCACACCTTAAATTAAAACAGTTTGCCATCACAAGATGTGTGAAAACAATTAGGCAGTCTGCCTCTTACAGACAGCTAATTACCAAAGATTACCAACACACACAAATGGGTATCTTGACAACTCAATCCGTCCCGCACCCCAAGATTGCGTCACCCGTGCCATCTGCAACCATATCCAGCAGGCCTGCATCAAGCAAAGGCTTCGCCAGTAACACATTCCAATATGCCAAGACAGCATTACAGCACAAAGAGATTCAGATTCAGGAGTCAGGACACATCAAGTCAAGACACAACTTGAGATCCAACGTCTTTCTTCAACTGGCAAGGGCCCCCTACACCCAAGGTCGAACCCACCAGGCTCACCTCACCCACTAGGCCTACACACACCCCAACACATCCCCACTTACCTGTACCTTACATACCTACATGTATTGTGGACATTCCTTCGTGCAGTTAAGAAAACTCAGTGAAAATACTTGTTTTTCTTGAACTGGGAAGATGATTTTCAGCTGGATTTTTGTAAAAGGTTTCCTTGACTGTTCCTCTTCCTTTTACGAAAGACCCCTACCCTAAAATGCCTCTAGACCTCTTTTTCAGAGAAGGGGAAATGTCCTGTGGACGTGTGCAAGCCCATAGAATGTCTTCCTTTCCTGCATTGTGTGGACATCTTTTGTTCACAAGTCCACACTAGGTATGTAAGGTTAGCGCATCACACCCAGCACTTCCTGAATGGCAACAGTCGATTACACATACGGCATCTACAAGAGCCAAGGGCAACCAGACCCCAAAACCTAGTAGTAGCCCAATAGACCTCCCAATAAATTAAAATGCAACATGACCTACACAAAGGAGACACAGAAACTTCAACATCAGACGAAGCCTGAAACACAGCTAGAGTCCACGGCAGGTAGAAAACTAGAATGGGCCACATAATGCCCCTGTCCCTCCCTAACTCCTTCTACCAAGAACGGATAAAATTTACAAATTACGTGTAGGCCTACAACTACAAGTTTCCCTGTGCATTACGTCTGGCCATGGTCTGGCCCTAGCCGCTAATTTTTTTAGCCAAACCTGTAATTTATTACCTTTATGATCATGCGTCCTGTTGAAATTTGCTCAGACATCAGCCTGCGTCTAGTTTTAAGGTTTTACAAAAAAATACCGGTATTAAAAAGGATGAAAACGGATTCAAACACTAATCAGAACAAATAAAATGCAACTCAAGAACACCAGTATACTAGTAGTAGGCCTAACATGACGGTTCAAAAATCCGCGGTCATATGCGCTACATAAATTTTCTTGTCCCCACTGCTGCCGTGGTTAATACGGAGCAAGGGGCCACATCTCTAGCGCCCTGTAATTAAGGCCGTTTTTCAATACTCGACTTCGGCGCCGTCTCAGGCTTCAACTGAAGCTGTAAGTGCAGTAATTAGTTTGATAGTGCCACAAAACATCAAATAAGATGCAAGAGAGCCAGAAATTACAGTAATCTAATTTAATTTAAACGCTTCAGGCCCACAATCGGGGATTGGTTTTTGGAACGAAGCCTAAGACGCAGCCCAAGTCGAGTATTGGAAAAGGGCCTAAGAGTGATACCACCAACGAGCGAGTTGTGGACTGGTCTCTGTCCCTATCCGGTTCGTAAGTGACTTTGTCACGTATAAAGCGGACGCGTCACAATTTGCAGGCTCTCATTGGACGGTCGTTGAAGTTGCGCATTAACTTCCGGTTCCATGGTTCCATGTAAACGGTGATCTGTGCGAGTAGGGTGCAGACCACTAATTCAAGTGAGAATTTCTGGCCAGTTTATTAGCGTTAAAAGTGCCCCAGTACAGTATCTTTTAAAAAAGGAGATTGTTTGGCCCCCAAAATGGTGAGATTGTGTAAATCGTTGCGGGGATCAACTCCCTCGGTCTTTGAGCTTTCATATGAGGGCAGAAGGGTTAAAAACTACGGTTGAAAAATGGTCCTAAGTGCCCCCGAAAGTTGAGGGTTGCCACTTGAAAAATGGCTGCAATCAGACTTCGGAAAAATCACTTTTTGGGGGTAATTTTGTTTTGTAGGAATAATTAAAAATGTAATTGGTTAACCTACACAAAAAAAATTGAAAAGAAATTAAAAGATTAGTGACTAGGCAAGAATTTCATTGTGTTTCAGAAATCTCAGGGATGTTAACGTTGGCGTGCATGTTATTGGGCCCTGAACAGTGCTGATTTTACACTGTTTTCAATGGGGCGTGAATTAGTGTTCGATCCAGTTACTCTAAATGCAGTCATAGACCTGGAGGAAAAAAAAACAACAACAATAACAACTCCTCCAGGTCTGTGGTGCAGTTCATGTGCAAAGGTTCTGGTTTAACCTGAAGTGAAAGATTTTATTGTACACGGAACAGTAGCCAGCTGGCGCTCTTTGTTTCTCCACATCAAACAGTCAGGTGCAAAGCGCCCATATCACAGAACTATGTGTGCGATTAGGGTGCCCTGCCGCAAATTGGCCAGAAATATGTCCGCCTAGGTCATTGCTAACAGTTATACACTCAAATTATTCTATGTTAGAGAGTTCTGAGAGCCATGGAATTGGGGGATTGAAGAAATATGGCACGGAACCTCTGACCCGGACTCCAGGCATCCAATTCTGAGCAATTTGGATGCAATCAGGCCCAAAAGTGGTACTATTTAGCCGTGTTCCAGAGGGATGCATTTGAAGTGGCCATGTTTTCCAGGCTATGAAATATATCTTTCATTTTAGGGGTGGTCTGCTTTGGGTGAGAATTTCTCCAACATTCATCGGTCAACCAACTAAAAATTGAAAGGAGAAGAAAAAGGGGACATCTCGAACATCATTTTGCTGTCCAGCTTGGACACCTGAGAGACTTGTATTTTTTTTATAATTTTGAAATAAAAGGATTTAGCATTGGTGTCTAAAAGAATTTATTTTGGGAGTGCACGACCACACGTATGAAGCGTGTATGCCTCGAATCACATGGGAATAAACGAAAAATAGCGCCATCCTGCGGCTCAAATAATTCGTGTACATGTAGTACGGTAGTTCGTAAAAACCATCTAGTCGGGCTGAAAATTTATTTCAGGGGCACAACTGGGCTTTTCGTACGGAAGCGTGTATTTATTTATGAACACGGGTCGACACTCGGGTTCACAATGAACGTATATAAGTAGGGTACTACCTATGCCAAAAATTTCAGGTATTTTATTCGTTGCATTTGTAAAAGTGTTTTTAAATTAATTAACTACTCTCCTGACGACGGACAGAGCATACTGTCCGAAACGTTGCGTACCACCAGTTCTTTTCAACATCTCAGATACTCACAACAAATATGTATCCATGGTGCTATCTGGTTTACTTGCTACCTCCACCATGAAAAGCTTTAAATCTCATCCAAACGACTGTTTTTGTCCTCCATAATATAAGTTCGACAAATTAATACATTTTGATTGTTGGAAGTTTGGGGAGGGGTTCGTACTGGAAACCAAGCTTTGTTGAAATGTAACATCTCCTTTTGTTCCAAGCATTCTTAGACCAAATGTCACTGCATTCCACCCGAAGGATACTTTTGAAAACAATGACACGCTTAATAGGACTTATACAACTACTGAAATGTTTGCTGCGGCGGGATTTAAATCCCAAGAGGCAAGATCTTATTCCACGCCGCAGCGAGATACATTCAACGATTTTAACTCGCCCTAGCGAGATGGGGAAATAGAAACTCAAAAAGGTTTTGTAAGTGGTCCTTGTAAGCTTTGCTACAGAGGCGTATAAAGGCTACTTGAAAAAAAATCGAGTTCGCCGCGGCTGTGAGTTAAATCATTGAATGAGTATCTCGCCACAGCGAGTTATACGATCTTGCCTCGGCGTGAAATTGAAATCCCGATGTTTCAAGTACATCAGTAATTTCATAGAGTCTTATTTAGCATGTCATCGTATTCGTGTGTAATCAGGGTGCAGTGAAACTGGGTTTCAGATTGCTTTAAACAAAGTTTGATTCAACCAAGCTTGATTTCCAGCACAAAAGAAAACAAAGAAATCTCTTTTGGGGGTGTGAATTCCCATATTCAGAAGTGCAAGGCAGACTACTTTGACTCCTTTGTAGATTGCCTTTTCATTTTATACTTATACCGTGAGATTAAAAGAAAAGAAAATAGCCAAAGAAATGGAAATTAGAAATTATTTGCTTGAGAAAAAAAGGAAAATTGAACCTTTTCCAGCAGTTAAATGTTATTGTTTTAACTAGACGGTTTGCCCCCCTCCAACCTCCCGAAACAAATTCTGGCGACGCCCATGCATATTTGTAGCCAATATGTTTTGCCATTTCGGACCAAACCTCGATGTTGATATCATTCAACGTTAACATCTGCTATAATTTAGGGGATTTCAGCAGGCAAAAAGAAAAATGAAGTGAAGGTGAAAAGAAAACTAGCACATGCACACTTTTTCATTACTTGAATTGAAATCCCCAGGCTTTTTGACCTCACATCCGTGCGATCACTTGTCACAGACCACCCACACAGTGCAGGGCGCTGGGAAGGGCAAATACGTAACATATATTTTGTCGAGAACGTATTGGATGGAGTCTATAATAATTAACATCTGAACACGGGTCGACACTTCTGGCTCGCGGTGTGTATGACACGTGTGCACTTATACTTATTTTGTTTGAGCGTCCAAAGCTATGAGGTATCTCATGCGTTGTGTTTGTAAAAGTACCTTTTTTTAATCTCTCATTTTAAGTCCTACTAAATTAATAAATTTTGACCGATGGAAATTCAATAACAACTTTCAAGTCCGCTTGCTTGTGTTTGGCACTAGGAAAATGTGGGAATGAACAGTTTACCCCTCATCTGAATGTGGAAATTCACACCACAAAATGAAATTTCATTGTCTTTATGTTGGAAAACAAGCTTTGTTGAAATGTAACATCTAAAACCAAATCTCGATGCATTTCATCCATTTGAAAACAGTGCGCTGAAAGGACTTTTTAAACTACATATTTAAATATTCGATGCGGCGGGATATCAATTTGATGCAGCGGCAAGATTTTATAACTCGCCGCAGCGAGATACAAACTCGCCGCGGTGAGACAGTAAGTCGCCGCGGGGAGATCAACTTGCCGCGGCGAGATAGTATCTCTAACTTTTTTCTTTTTTTGGCAAGTGGCCCTTATACGCTTCCGTACTTCAGTAAAGATATAAAGGAAATTTAGTTATTATCAAAATGTCTGGGTTGGACACTTTTTTTTAGGCAATTCTTACTGGCCTTAAATGGCACTATCGCCTTTGTATCGAGTACCATTTGCCTCCTCGTGTGTACGAATTACCATGGACTCCTACAGAGAGCGCCGCAGAGACCCTCGCATAAAGTAAGGCAGGCCGGGCCTTTGTTCGAAGAATATAGTTCATGTGTTGTCCAAAGGCCAAACTTCACAATTCGATGTGGTAGATATCATAAAAGTGAAAGTTACGTCCATCTCATCAAAACAAGTGGATTATTCACCATTTTCACCAATGCATTGGCTTACTGGGAAAAATATTAAACCCTTCGCATTATCTGTCGACATAACATACCTGAAACACTGTTTCCCAGACCAAGCAAGACAATAGAAATTTCAGTTTGCACATTTCACACAAATGAATATTGAGTTAACCCCCCCCCCTTTAAATTTCATTCGGACCTTGCTTAAATGATGTCACAGTGCCTTAATCTGAAGTGTTACAAATGGGTTTTGACATGCGATTTTTAAACAACAGTGCACGGTGAAGTATGACAGAAGTAGAAGCCGTCAATGTATTATTAATTTGAAAGTATAGTTTGCTCCTTTTTATGGCAAACACATGGTTTAGGGTCATACATTTCACAATTGGGTAAAATTGATCATAGGTTGGTTTCAGTGTTCCTTTTTTGCTTGGACACCATGCACACAAAAATGTTATTTCCTGAAATGGTTTGTCTAGTAAACCTTCTCATTCCAGCCACCAAAAAAGCATGCATGATAGTAATGAGCGATTCGACCTGTCGGAGTTTATTTGTACTAATCTCTAATACGACCTAATGATTAAACAAGGGACTTGTGCAAGCCTAGTGTACTTGTACTTTGTCCAGCCAAGATCCGCTTCCTGTATACTGTATCCTGTGTTGCGTGAAAGAAATTTGGGGAAAACCCCATTGACTACTGAAAAGTATGACTCGTACAACCCATTTCAAAGAAAACCGAACAATTACATGTAATCTTATTTAGGTCTGACACGTTGAGGCCCCTGACACCGGAAATACATGCCAGTAATACATACTCGTAAAATGCTTGGGCACTTCACACGTCACACAGACAACTTAGATCACCCGCTTAAACTCAGCAGTAAATGTGTGGCGAAGGAATTATTCTTATTAACCCTTATTCACATGTCAAAAGGAAAGCTTTAGTAACTGAAAACATCAATTAAGTGTATGTGAATAAAATGCGTGTTTCTGACACAATCAGTGTTTCTGTTGGTTGTGGGGATGGAAGCCTTCACGCAGAGGGTAAGTTTTGACTTTGTTGGATATGAGAATATTCGTTTAATTACTTTGTACCGGCCAAAGTTCCAGAAGAATTTCATTCTTATCGTAACACATCTTTCTTTGAAATAGTTAAAAGTGTCGACAAAGACGAACCGTCTACAGATCACATCAAAGACGAGCTGAAAAATGATCTCGTAACACATCCTGGCTTTGATGTCTTGGATGCGGCTACCAAGGCAACTAGTAGGTCTACCGCTCATGCGTCAACTTCAAAACTGGAAAACGCGCTAAGGTACTTAATTAATGAAACTTATCTGGAAGATTGTTTTGGAGTTGATGTGATCATGGGAGTATAATCTCTTTGGACTTTTTTTGGTAGGATTATATGATTCCGGCATGTGTGTACCATATTTAATTCTTTTCCAGTTGTTATCGTACAGGTAATACCTATGACTACCAAAAGATTGCAACCCTGTCAATCATAAAAGCAAAAAATAAGGTTTTGAGAATTTTTTTTCTGACTATTCATTCGGACAGAAACTTGAACGTTAACGAATTATCAGCAGAAGATGACGACGAGAAGCTGTCGCCAAGCAGTCGATCAGCGGGCTACACTTGCCAGCGCCAGGACATCACATCCGACTTCCAGTACGACATGTCTCACAGAGCACGTGGCAAGGCGGTCATCGTCAACAACGTCAATTTCGCGCCAGAAACGGAGATGGGCGAACGAACGGGAAGCGAAAAAGACGCAGACGAGTTAGTCGATGCTGTGCGATCACTGGGCTTCAGCACAGAAAGATACAGCGACCTGACACGCCTTCAGCTCCTGCGCATTTTTCAAAATGGTGACCATTGCCAAATATTTCTCTCGGTCGGAATTGTATGTTCTTTTCACAGTCAGTGCGAAGGGAACGAGGACACCTCGCAGTACATGTGCATTACAGACCCTTTCCCCACCCAATGCCCATTACCAGTAACTTTTTTTTATCACTAATCTTCACTCAAGGCTTTATGTACCCCCTTCCTTGTTTGTGTGTTTGTTGTTTGCTCAACTGCTCGCTGGTTTGTTAATTTTGGTTTTTGTAGGCGCATCAGTTTGAAGACACGAATGTCTTTCTTGGCATATATTTCAGTGTCTGCAGAAGATCACAGCGATGTCGACTGTTTCATGTTCTCCATCATGTCACACGGTGCAGATGGAGGAGTAATATACTGTACGGACGGTGTCCTGTGCCTGGAAGAACTCATACATGAGTTGCGGGGAGATCGATGCAAAACACTCATTGGAAAACCCAAAATCTTTTTCATTCAGGTAAGCAAGTGTGGCATATAGGTCGACCCACGGAGTTGGAACTCAGATATTTTGTCCACAATCTCTTCTTTTGGGTTCAGTAGTCCACTCCGACGAAAAACAATGAAACTCGTTCGCAGTGAGGTACCGTATTACAACCAATGTTCAAGTATCGCTATTTTGAACTTCGGCTCGCATAGATCTTATTTAATCTGCCAAAATCACAATTTAATCATGCAATATCACTGCGGGCTTTCACATTTGCTGGGCTTTTGAAATCAACGATTAAGTTGCATAGGTGTACAGTTTTGACAGAAAACAGAACTTTGTCCATGGCCAGGTAGCAAAACGGAATTTCGAATTAATTTACAGGTGTCAACACATTAATCAATTACTAAGAATTACTAAGTCTCTTTGTTGATGAATAAACAGAAGTCTGTTTTTGGCAGGCTTGTCGAGGGGAACGTCTTGATTGCGGAGTTGAACTACCCAGTGAGGACATCACTGACGAAGTTGACAGCGGTGGAACACGTCTTAGTTCACTAGTCATTCCTTTGGAGGCGGATTTTCTTGTTGCGTATTCATCACCACCTGGTAAGTCAGGGGAGCGCTGATGTATTAACTCCGATAAATCAAAATTTAGATCGTGTATACAAGAAAGCTTTACAAGTTAGGGTAATAATGTACAGGATCTATAAATCTGACCAGACCATTTGTGCGAACTTCTGCACTGCAGCACAGACAACGTGGACGTGCCGTGTGACGTCATATCGATACAGGCAACCCAAACATTATTTTCAGTACCTTTTGGGGCGTGATTTGGGATAAAACTCGTATGCACTAAATCTGATGGCAAAGCTATTCCAAGAGAAATACATGCAACTCAGAAGAGAGTCATTGCTGAATGTCCACATCGCGTAACCACAACAACCAATTACTGTTTAAACGAATTGTCACATTGTCTTATTCCCACAGGTTTGAACAAAAGGAATACATTTCAATGCAAGTTTTCATTACCGAAGTACAGCTGAAAGCGGGTTATCAATTGGTAATTGTTTTTGGCTGTTGAATACTCTCTTTTGTGGACAGGTTACTTCTCCTGGCGAAATGTCTCTTCGGGAGCATGGTTCATTCAAGCTTTGATCAAGGTACTGAAGGATCACGGAAATTCCCTGGAAATCAACCAGCTTCTGACCAGGGTAAACCACGAAGTCGCCTACAGAAACATCTCCAACTCCAGCATGCCCGACTTTAACAAGAAGAAACAAATGCCATACTACACGTCCACGTTGACTAAAGAACTTTACTTCGCTTCTCACAAAAATTGAATCTTATTCTCTCCAACGTTTTTTGTGCCATTCGGAATCATGAGTGGTCCCAGTCAGAGTTGGCAGCAGGACATTTTTGCAAGTCCATGTCCAGTCACAAGTCAACGGCTGGTAAACACAGGTCAAGCCAAAAGTCACATCATTAGCGACCCGAATCCGACTCAGTCTAAGTCCCATGACTCAAGTCAACAACTCTGGTCCCGGCCTGCAGGTCAGTAGGGTTACCCCACAGAAAAAAATGTTGGAGGGGAAAGAGGAGGCCATTATTTAAAATATATTCAGATAAGTGTAATATTTAAATAACTCCACAGATTAAATAATTTGCAAAGAAATACATCAAATATTCTGATAAATAAATGAAACATTAAATTGCAGGAAGGCTCACAAAAGCATCTTTATACGATTTGAGGAATAAATCTTGACTTGCATTTTAGCAATTTGCTAAATTTTCCTGGAAAAGCATTCATGCATGGTTTAATGATCTAGAGAAAAGTGATTCTTATTGAAACATTTAAAAAAAACCTTATTTATGCCTTCTATAAACTATTGTGTTTAGGAAAATATTCTCAAGTAGTTTGTTGAATCGCAACCTGAAACTGGCGATCGTGTGGGACGGGAGGGATTGCCCCCCCCTCCCATGCACAAAGACACTTTTAGTTTAAGCGCTAACATTTTGGCAAAACATTGGGGCCTCTTTACGGGTGAAAACAAGATGGAAAATTGCTTTACAAAGTAGAAATCCACGTTAATTTACCCCCGACTAAAACATGTTTACAACTTCACTTTTTTCACTCCGTTCGAGAACAGGGGTTAGGTTTACTTAAAATAATTGAGGCATTTAAATATTTTTAGTTCTTTGTGCTTGTTCGTGAGGTCTAGGCCTACAATCGAGGAATTAATGGATAATCAATATTTATACGCCGTGCATTGCAGTTTCTGGTTCCATGTTAGTTGACGTTTCTTTCGTTTCCTTTCCAGTTTTTACAGTAACTACCAGTGAATATTTTGTATTACAAAGCGGCCGGTAGTGATCATAAATTGGACCTAATGTTGTTATTCTCACGGACTGTTGGTATCTTTGCCATTTTCCAAGGAATATAACAGGGAATAAATTGTCGCTAATGTCGCTAACAAACTGTCGCTAATACTGTGTGGTTTGTTTCTCACTTTCTGGCTCGGGACGTCTTAGCTCTAAACACTCTAAACATGCGCGACAGTTAATTTACTGAATCGACGCGGGAACAGGCAATTTACATTACATGTATTTCGATGTGTGCGAAGGGGGCACTGGGGCCAGTGACGTAGCACCCCCCCTCCCCACAAATTCCCGGTGGCCCCAAGGTATCCCTACTGGAAAAAAAAGGATGAGTGGGCATTCAACAAATCTGCCCCCAAAAGCATATCACCGAAAGCTGACCCCCCCAGATGCTGGTGTCCCCTTTGTGCCCCCCCCCGTAAATCCTAGCTACACCACTGCCGCGACTGGGTCTCAATTTCTGGAGGGAGACATTCAGTGGGTTCGGTCACACGAGCAGATATTTTCGTTCTCTTATTTCTGAGCGCCGGGCAAACAGGATGGGGGAACATGCCTCGAGTGGGTTCGTGCCCCGTCCCTCCATACACACGATGTACACTCCTCGCTATTTTGGTCGTACTCGTGCTGCTCACACACATGAAACAGTTTGTATACTTTTATAAACGGAAATAACTTAATTTTCTATTACAGTCTCCGATTTCTCAAATAAATTTGCGATGTGTTCACAGGTCAACATTGAAGTCGCTTTCACCGTAGACCTGGGCCGTTTTCCAATACTCAACTTCGGCTCCGTCTCAGGCTTCAACTGTTTTTTTACTACCTGACTTTGAAGCTGTAAGCGCACTAATTAGTCTAATAGTGCCACAAAACATCATATAAGATGCAAGAGAGCAAAAAATTACAGTAATCTAAATTGATTTAAACGCTTCAGGCCCACAATCGGGGATTGGTTTCGGGGACGAAGCCTGAACGGAGACGAAGTTGAGTATTGGAAAACGGCCCTGGAGGAATATCCTCCAGGTATTCAAGTTGCTCAGTTGACTTTTTGAGAATGCCACGTGTATCGGTTCCCTGATAGTGTGCCTGATATCCTGCCCAGACATTCCCATTGTAAATACCAGCTGGTTTACCAGTGAAGTAAATAGTCGGGTGCATTCTTCCGATTGAGTGCGCCTTAAAGCCGTATCCAAAACAGGCATTGTCAACTACGGCTATGTCAACCTACCGCAGTGTGCCAATGACGAAATTCAAAGCCTTAGCCTGATTGGGATCCGTGCACAGGGACGACTGATGATGAAGACTAGCTAACGTACATGTACATGTCACACTGGATTTGACCTGAATAAAGAAGACCTTGTCGACGTGTATCGTGTATGTAGTGGTTGAAGTGATCGTTTGGAACAATTTATCTCATTTTCACCTCATGTAAACAAGACAATTTTGGGTGAGTACATCCAGTATAAGTAAGTTTGAATGTCAGTGCTGCCTCTGAAATCTGGTGATGTTCATATGTTCTTCCACTTAAGTTCCATGTTCCAACTGTCATGACTTAATTGCATGATGACTGTCATGACTAGACTGTCTGACTATTCCTACCTGACCGTACGCGTAGGCACAGTCATAACACAGTCATCCTGTCAATGTCATCATGGATGGACATTACAGGTTGCACTACACCAAATACGCGCCCATAGAAAACAATGCAAAATCAGACCGAAATAGCGCCGCTTGTTGACTCTCGGGAAGAGGTCGGCCTCCGGTTTTTCACTGGAAATTCAACAGAATTGTATGGCCAGAACTTCACTTTTCATTTCGGTTTTATCGGGGTTAGCCACCCAATTGCTTTTTTATTTGCCTTTCCCGGAAGATACCCCCAAAATAGCAGTAAAACTATGCGCACAGCTCTAAATGTAGCTGCCCGCCTCTATCCAAAATAGGCTCACAGGTCTACGTTGGGGCTTTTTGTGAAAGAAAGAAATGCCCAAACTGAAANAAGCTGGTAACCCCCCCCCCAGATGCTGGGGCCCCCTTTGTGGCCCCCCCCCCCCGTAAAATCCTAGTACACCACTGCCGCGACTGGGTCTCAATTTCTGGAGGGAGACACTCAGTGGGTTCGGTAACACGATCAGATATTTTCGTTCTCTGGGGGGACATGCCTCGAGTGGGGTCCGTGCCCCCTCCCTCCAGTTACACACGATGTACACTCCTCGCTATTTTAGTCGTACTCGTGCTGCTCACACACATGCAAAAACACAAGAAACAGTTTGTATACTTTTATAAACGGAAATAACTTCATTTTCAATGACAGTCTCCGATTTCTCAAATAAATTTGCGATGTGTTCAGATCGAGGTCAACATTGAAGTCGCTTTCACCGTAGACCTGGGCCGTTTTCCAATACTCAACTTCGGCTCCGTACGAGGCTTCAACTGTTTTTTTACTACCTGACTTTGAAGCTGTAAGCGCACTAATTAGTCTAATAGTGCCACAAAACATCATATAAGATGCAAGAGAGCAAAAAATTACGTAATCCAAATTGATTTAAACGCTTCAGGCCCACCATCGGGGATTGGTTTTGGGGACGAAGCCTGAACGGAGACGAAGTTGAGTATTGGAAAACGGCCCTGGAGGAATATCCTCCAGGTATTCAAGTTGCTCAGTTGACTTTTTGAGAATGCCACGTGTATCGGTTCCCTGATAGTGTGCCTGATATCCTGCCCAGACATTCCCGTAGTAAATACCAGCTGGTTTACCAGTGAAGTAAATAGTCGGGTGCATTCTTCCGATTGAATAAATGCGGTGCGCCTTAAAGCCGTATCCAAAACAGGCATTGTCAACTACGGCTATGTCAACCTACCGCAGTGTGCCAATGACGAAATTCAAAGCCTTATGATGACTGATGATGAAGACTAGCTAACGTACATGTACATGTCACACTGAATTTGACCTGAATAAAAAAGACCTTGTCGACGTGTATCGTGTAGTGGTTGAAGTGGTCGTTTGGAACAATTTATCTCATATTCACCTCATGTAAACAAGACAATTTTTGGTGAGTACATCCAGTATAAGTAAGTTTGAATGTCAGTGCTGCCTCTGAAATCTGGTGATGTTCATATGTTCTTCCACTGAAGTTCCATGTTCCAACTGTCATGACTTAATTGCATGATGACTGTCATGACTAGACTGTCTGACTATTCCTACCTCCATGGTCTGACCGTACGCGTAGGCACAGTCATAACACAGTCATCATGTCAATATCATCATGGATGGACATTACAGGTTGGACTACACCAAATACGCGCTTATAGAAAACAGTGCAAAATCAGACCGAAATAGCGCCGCTTGTTGACTCTCGGGAAGAGGATGGCCTCCGGTTTTTCACTGGAAATTCAACAGAATTGTATGGCCAGAACTTCACTTTTCATTTCGGTTTTATCAGGGTTAGCCACCCAATTGCTTTTTATTTGCCTTTCCCCGAAGATACCCCCAAAATAGCAGTAAAACTATGCGCTCAGCGCTAAATGTAGCTGCCCGCCTCTATCCAAAATAGGCCCACAGGTCTACGTTGGGGCTGTTTGTGAAAGAAAGAAATGCCCAAACTGTAACTACGGTCCCAAATTCATGATTTAGGCTTACAGAACTAGGGATGATACTCCTGCTTACGGCATGTCTTATTGTAAAAACCCCGTGGTATCACAAAATATTAATAAGCTCGCACGCAGAAATCCAGCGATTTGGTGGAATGCACCCTGCATTGGATTCAGTCTCTCAGTCTGGTCATAAGCCTGCCATTCACGCTAGTTTGAGCACAGCTTGAATAACTCCCGCCAAGCACATTAGGAAAATATCCAGATCATGCCAGTGTTATGAGCATCTGAAGTTCCTCAAGCTTTCATATCTTTATTGATGATTGGCTTGGCCTACTAACATATAGGCCAAACTGAAAAAAAAAATTAGTCTGAGTGACTTGGACTCTGCATGTCCATTTAGATCCGGTATGGAAAGGACCCGACCCTACCCAGTCCGGAATTACACCAGGCCAGTATTCAGCCTGCCCTAGTCTGGTACACAGGCTTGTCTGACCTGTGGCCTTTGAAGTCAGTGAGGCGCATCAGTTTATTACCCCTAAGAAAGCAGCAAGAGCTGAACAAAAGAAAACTTTAATACCGGATTGAAGCCCATAAAGCAAGAGTTGACCGAAGTGTTAATTCCTGCTGCTGGCTCAGATGGATTTGATTGTTTTGACTATTAACTGTGTGTACATTTTGAACGGGACTGAAGAAATATGCTCATCTTAAGCACGATCTCGTCTCAAGCATGCTTGACTGTATACATGTTTGTTTGTTTTTTTTTAGAAAAATGCACTAAAAAAGAAAATTGCATCAAAATGGGGCAGGGGATGATGTGATTCTACAAAATCAATATAAAATGGCCTTATTTATAGGCTTACTTGTAGAAACGGATTCCTGTGTTTGTATATAGTCACCAGGTTCCCATCTTGATCCCCTTTTGTAAAGTCTGGTTGGCTCAGTGAATGGCAAAATTAGGGCTCTGGATGTTAGAATGCACCCGGTGGGTGCCTTCGTTTGTAGCGTTCTATTTGAGAGGTTGTAACGTTATGGGAGTTTGAATCCAGTTGCCTCACCTCTGTGTTTTGATGTACAGATTACTTAATCTAGAATTTCATTTGTTTTCAAATCGGAGCTTCCTATCCAGCCATCACCTTGAACCTTTTGCATAAAGACCTATGCCCATGATCAATGGAGTTGTTTTTAACTAAATGCAAAGTATATGTGCAGTGCACTTGTAAGGTAGAATTTGCCGTGTTTGGTTGCAACTGGCGAGTTCGTGATGGCTTGATAGGGCACTTCTGCTGAAAATAATCCAAGAATGTATGTTTCTTGCTTTGTTTTGAAATCCTGTGTCTGATCATCTTTTCCTAGACCAGTTTAATACACATGCATCATCTTCTTCAAGTCGTCACCTTCCCAACCCTGGTTACCCATTCACAACAGAGCAGTCCTAACTTCTAAGTCCACCATTGCCTCCGATGAAACCTCACGGGATCCATACAGTCCTCACAGTAACATTATAGCTGGCAACAACCAGCTCACGGATACCGGTGACAAGAAAGAGATGGCCAATCTAGTGCCTTGGAATGCTGTCATTAACCTCGGCAATAGCATCATTGGGGTCAGCATATTAGCAATGCCATGGTGCTTCCGAGAGGTAAATTTAAAAAAAAAAATCTCAAAATTTTGTAGTTTAACTCTAGACTTGGGGTAACAAACGTGATGAGGTATTTGTTCTTTTGTGGAGTAGTAATGCAATTGATGCTAGCTTCTATCTGAAGAACAATTGGTAGTTAAAATAAAAGAAGAAATTAATGACCAGCAAAACTTGGCACCAGATTGTGGTATATGTATCTTGGATCAGTTAAAATTGTTCTGTATTATTGTCATATCCACATTCAAGTTTTGTTTGATACAGTTCCAGTTTGTGTCTTTATTTCAGTGTGGCGTAGTTCTCGGCATTGCTTTGTTGTTGTGTGGAGGGTTCATGACAAAAACCTCGTGCTACTTGCTTCTTCGTGCATCCAAGGTCAGCAGAAGGCACTCGTATGAGTTTTTAGGTAAGACAGGTTGTTGTGACACATCAGTAGAAGGTGATTTGCTTTTTGATATTGAGGGGGTCAGGTTACTCATACTGTCTCACTGCCGGGTTTGGGTTTAGATTTTAGTGCCTTTTTCATGTTTAAGCTGACCGTGATGAATTTGATTGAAACTTGGTGTGAACATAGACACATCTATGCCTCATACATATGCGGAGTTTTATCTCTATTAAGCATTTGTCAGTTGTGGTTATGAGTTTGTCAGTCCATAGATCAGTGCTCCTTTTTTCTGTATGATCAGTGAAAGAAAGCAGTTGTTGGCATCTCATCTCCAATAATCAATTTGAGAAGTAAAATGTAAAAATTTATTTGAGTGGCATTTGCCGTTTTATTTCTCAGCACATCATGCACTTGGAGTAGCGGGCAAGATGCTGGTGGAATTGTCGTAAGTGTTCAAACTCTCTTTTTTTTTTATTTTGTGAATAAATTTTCCGTCTGTGAAGTAAATTGTGCTATACCGGCTTCTGGGATACAAATTGTCACCAATTCTCCTGAATCATTTGAAATCTATTTCCTCGTCGGAAACTAACGGCACCTTCTTTGTAGCAAAGCGTTCAACAGCTAGTTAAAGAAAAAATTCTTCAAATCTGGGAGAGAAAAAAAAACCTTTCCTAACCTCCACGTGGCGTTTGAAATGTCTCAGACGGTTAGGTTGGTATTCTTTTCAGATCTAAGGTGTTTGTACCTGCTCAAGAGTGTAAGGGTCCAAAGATGTTCATCACACTTGTATGACAAGTGGGAGAGGGGGGTTTCTTTTGAGGTGTGTTTGGTAGCAAGGAGTCACTTTCAACACAAGATGTCTTTATTGTTGTTGCATTTTAGCATTATTGGGCTGTTGATGTGCACCTGTATAGCCTTCTTTGTTATCATCGGGGATCTAGCCCCTTCCATTGTGGCCAGGTGGCTCGGTTTACAGGTGAGTTCCCCCCCTCCCCGATCTTGTCCTCCATAACCCAATGGCTTGGAGGTACATGTATTTTGGAGGATGTGGTACGTGTGACAGTGATGGCAAATCAAATGTCGACCTTGGCCTCTGTTTCTTTAGTGCCTAGAACCATTTGAATAGCGTCTCACGTATTGTTGATGAAAAACATCATGATTTACATGTATAATTCCTTGGTCACTTTTTGCTCCTTTATTTTTTCTTTTTATGACTTAAGTCTGTTTCCTTCCTTGAAATTTTTGGGTTTAAAACATATACATTTACATGTGCTTTTACAGATATTACAAATTTGCCTCTAAATTCTGTTCAATCAACTAGTTTATTTATTTGATGTAACTCAGACTACTGTGTAAACATTTTATCTTATTTATTGAAGTTATCATTCCGGGTTCCAGGTCTTGTGCAACCATATGCTTTTTACCTGGATCCCTCATCTCATTTTTTGCTTTACGTCATGTATATATTCTAGTTAGTTCTGTGTTACTTGAAAACTATACCATACCATGTACATGTAACTGCTGAGGTGGTATGGAAGAGGAGTCTTGAAGAGGAGAGAGATGTTGGTTGGTAGGGTGGGGCTGGGTAAGGTAGGTTGTGATGGGGAAGGGATAGAATTTGGACATACGTAGGTTCAAGGAGATAGTTACTTATGGGCATTGAACTTACCAACTGCTGTGTGAGTACTAGATGATATTACCATACCTCATACATATTCATGATCCCCCGCAGAATTCTCACTGGCCCATTCACCATCAAGTGTCGGTTGCTGTATTTACTGGTTACCAGACACAGAAGGATCCACACACAAGTCAAATTTACAAGTGCCTCGCCCATGCATTATGAAGGTCTCATGGAACTGTCACTTGGATGAAATATGCATGCATCGCCGCGTGATTGAAAGGATTACGGCACACGTTCATGTAGATCAGTATGATAAATGATGCCTGAAGTTGCAATGGCGACAAAGTGTTTTTCATATAGGCACAGGTGTATAACACGGCTTATTTGGTAGTCAATGTTACATGTAGCTCCTGATGGCATGAGAAAGCATTGGAAATTAACAAACTAGTGTCCCCAGTATCTACTCAGGAATGAGTTTGTAAAGTTCCAATACATCAGGGAGCGAACATTTGCTGTCCACCCTCCAACCGTATTGCATTTGTATAAAGGCCGGTTCATACAAATGCCAATTTGTGTCATCTGATCAAACATTCACGCTGCAAATTTGCAAAGTTGAACACATTTCAAATCGAGCGAAAGTTCGCTACAGATCTTTCTTGACATCATTTTCACTTCGCTCTCATGCTCGGCTGAAGTATGAACCGGCCTTCATCAAGTGACAGTTCTGAACCTTCCGACAGTTGGGAGATTGGAGGATGATTGAAGTACAAACTGCTCGACAGAGATGAGTGTTCAAATTTGCAGAGTTTTGTTTTGTTGTCTTTGCGTCCTTGCCTTTCGTGTTCTGGTTGGAGCGTCAAACACACGTTGTGCTTATTTGTCTATTTCAGAACTCCTGGCAATTGAGATGTTGTTTACTAGTCTTAGTGGCCGTGTTTATTGTTCTACCTCTTGGAATGAAGCGCAACATAGAGAGTCTTGGAAGCCTCAGCTTTATGTCCATATGCTTCTACCTTCTCTTTGCTGCTGACGTAAGTAGTGTTAGTTCTTTCAGGAGGTAGCCCTCAGTGCCCTTCAAGGAATACACATAGACTAAATTTGCAGTAAAAGGGGAGTCAGGTTGACATGTTGTTACTTCCCTGAACTTCCACCTCTGTGACAGGGGTTCGAATCCAGTCCTGGCCGACGTGTTGGTTGGGGTTTTTTCAGTCCCTTCCTGAATTGGGGAGTTTTGCCTAGAATTCATATCTGGAGTATTCCCCCCCCACTGTAAAATCTGAAGACTTTCCTCATCTTACTAGGCGGTTGTGATGGACATAAAGCCACACACCCTGGCATTACCCAGGTTCATGGTAGCCCGTTGAAAATCCTCCTAGAGATGACAGGGCCACCTTTAATAAATAAACTCAAAATGCTGCAATGTTTTGTCTCTTTGTGAATATGTTTATCGCACTAGGCCATGAATGAAAATAGATAAAACACAAACTGTTGTGGATACTATATATCTGAATTTTTGATTAACATACTCTGTAATCATGGACAGAACATTTACCATTTAAAAATGGATCTCCCTCATTAAAAATGATGACAAATTAAAATGTGTTTAGGTTTGTCATCGATCTTAATTTTAATTTTTAATTTGGAAATAACTACTTGATTGAATGCCCATGTATTGAGACAAATACTTCAACTTTGAACATTGTGATCTTGCAATCACGATATTGTTTCTGTGCCATGAAAATTGCTATTGCAGTACCCCTAATGGCCCATCTATACTCTTTCCAGACATCTGAATATTTTGTGTGGGAATGTAATCATGCCTCTCCATGGCCACAACATTGTCAAAAAACTAACCAAGATGTAATGATAACAGAACTGACAGGTTGTTTTTCTTCTTCGAATTGCTTTGGAGTAAGTTTCAATTGAAAAAAAATTATTTTACTGTCCCCAACTATAAGTGCAATGTAAGTTCATTTGTTGTGAGTTCTTAATAGTTTTAAAGTTTGTGGAAAATGTATAGTATGATTTTTGTATCGTTACCCTCGGAAATATATATATATTTACTATCCTGTACTTATCCAGTAATATGATATATTATTCCCAGTTTATCGTAGTATTCTGTTGAGTAGAAAGTTCAAGTATTTTAATTAGTGATGTCAGTTGTCCACAGGTTAAATATGCTGGTATTCCGAATTGACTTTAAGTTTGTTGCAGTTGTTTTAATACACACTGGACAGCAAAAGAAACTTGCCACTTCTGTCAAGGGTCACACATAAAAATCCACTGCATAGAAATAAACAATTTTTGTACACAGGTATGCTGCAATACCCCTTACTAATCACATGCCCAAAAGCAAGTGATTGTCTTTATAACAAAGAAGAAATTGACTTGCACAGCAACTTGGTTACTGAATCAAAAGTCACAGAATGTAACAGAATGAGCCCTAAGTTTTACGCCGGAATCAATGTCACAGGACGAAATAAAGAAGTCACAATCATTACTTTTCAATAATGTGTATGCATAGTCAGTAAGGATGGCATCCCTATACAGAAACCACTCATGCATATCATTTTGACAAAACAGGTGTTCGCTTTGCCATTGATTGTTTAAAATGCTGTCCATTCATGGGTCATTTTTGCTTGGTAGAGAGTGCTTTTGTGTGTGGCGTTTGATTCAGTAACCAAATTGCTGTGCATGTCAATTTACCATTCTAGTTGCTAGATTAACTTTTCCTACCTTTAAATGTACCAAAATTCAACATCAAACTTTGCAACAATTTGATAGATGAAGGAACTTATGGTCCAGCTGCTGTTACTTTTTATGTTCTTTTATTTTCACATGGAGGAAGGACAATTGGTTTACAGCACAGAGTTAAACTTCACCATATTCACGGAGGGTTTCAATCCAAGTTCAGCTCCAAGCATGGTGTTACAAAATTACAAAGCATATTTTTAATGTAATTTGTCCCCTCCCCCCAAAAAAATTACATTCAAAGCATTCAGGAGGAATTTGAGCCAAATGTAAAGGAACCAATATTGAGATTTAATTTATCAATAGGTCTATAAACCAGCTTGAAATTAATATTGATCTGCGTTATCTTGGCCTCCAGATGTCAGAGAGTCAACATCGGTTTGTTTATTTTGGGTGTTAAACCTCCTGTACTGGAGTTTAGAGGATGAATGAATTGTTTGATCCTGGATGGTTATTGATTTATTATTTTTAAACCAAAATATGCTTTGGCCAAATTCATTATTTCATCCACAAATGATGTGGTTGCACAATGATTCACCGATAATAATTGGCGTGAAGAAGGGGTCCATTTTGCTTTGAATTTTTCAGGCTGCTACTTAAACATCTCAGTTCGGCCTAAATATGTGAATAATGTGGAAGAATGAGACGGAATACTCTTGTTCCATGGGGTGGAAAGTTGGATTTTTTTCTGGCACATGAATTGCTTGCAGTTTTCGTACATGAATGTGTTGTTACTTTCTATGTTCTCATCCAGATCCTTTGGGATAGCTTACCCAGTCTACTGTCTCTCAAGTGGATGGAGACGATGGATCTTTGGCGGTTGCCAGGGTTACTGAAAGGACTCTCCATCTTCTCAATGTCTCTCTGCTGTCAGACGTAAGTCAGCCCATGAAAAGTAACCGTTACCCCCCTCCAACAGAGATGGCAAAATTTCTGGCTTGAATGAAGTAAGACAAAGGTAACTTTGGAAGTCAAAATCATGTCCCTTCCTTCCCAAAATGTATAAAAGCCAACAAATTAAGCAATGTTGCATAAAGAAATTTCCAAATATTTATCCCAAGAAAAAATTAGCCATGAAATGTTGCATAAAGAAATTTCCAAATATTTTATCCCAAGAAAAAATTTGCCCCCCCGCCCTGATACAGTTTGATTCTTCATCTGTCCTTGAAACTCTAGTTGCATGTACATGGGTGCTGATACGAACCTATACGTAAGTGCAGCGAGTGTAACCCGTATTTTTTCTGTGTCTCCCCACCTTTTCAGGACCCTGTTCGTAGTCTACGATTCCTTACAAGAGAAAACAGTGAAACAGATGGAAGCTGTGGTGTCCAAGTCAGTCAACATGGTCGCCAGCATCTACATCCTGGTGAGTGAAAGGGGCTGGTAGACTCCATCTTACGAGTCGTCCAGCAACTGTTGTTGCGCACCTCTGTCCCTGAGTAATCGGTGAAGAATGCAACTTTGGCTTAATGACTGACAATCTTTAACTTGATTTCAATTTCAACTTTTTTTTTCTGCATCCCTAATTCACTGGGTCCATTTACCATGATGCAACCTGAGAGCATTTTCAAAACGACCGGATTTGGCTTAGACTTTGGTGTTGCTGGTTCCAGCCATTTTGAAGCAGTGTTCGAAACTGGGTCATTCCATGAGGTTGGGGCACCATTTGTGACAGTGTCAATTGTTACATGGGTTCTGTAAAAATAAACAGCTAATTCCCTGCATGTGGATTCCAAATTGTTATACATCTTGCTAGGCTGAATACAGAGGTGTGTGTTATTTTTACAGTGTAAATGACCTACTCTACAGGTCATGACAGGTGGTAAAAGTTACCCATGTAACAAGGACACCGTCACAAATTGTGCCCCAACCTCATGGAATGACTCAACTACATGTTCATGCCCTGACTGAAGTCTAAGCCGTATCCACTAGTTTTGGTTATCCACGTTAATGGTCAAGCAGAATCCTCCAACTGCCTCCATGTAAAAATTGGATAAAGCCTTATCCTCCAAAGTTCTCTGTGATTTCTTGAATTGATTCCTTGAAGGGTGACTGCTGCCCCAATCCTTCAAAATCCTCCAGCGATTCCTGTCGTTACACTGAGGCAGTGTGAATGATATCCTAGAGCCGTTGGGATAATTGTAAGTGTAATCTAGACCCACACAAGGTCTGTCCCAAGATGCTGACCCAGTGCATCCTTCACAGTCAGGCACTTTAGTTTTCCTTGGCGGCGTCAGTCCTTCAGAATCTTGCACTTGGTGCCAGGAGGATTTTGAAGGATTGGGAAAGGTTTCGGGTAGTAATGAAATATAGGATCTTTTTGTCAAAATGTGCTGACTGCAGAATTCTCGGGAAACGTAGAGAGACACAGAGACGACAATGGAGGAGAAAAAACTTCTGTTGAGAGCTGAGAAGAAAAGCAAGAAGTAATCATTTCATATGGGACAAAAAATTATTTTCACTGATATTGATAAATCTGCTTGGATTTGTAGGTTGGCTTCTTTGGGTATGTGTGTTACTACCAAGACGGCGTTAAAGGCGACATTCTACTCAACTTTCATCCCTCGCTCGTGTCGGAGATCTTGAGGATAGGTTTTACGGTGTCAGTGGCACTGAGTTTCCCCCTCTGCATTTTTCCCTGCAGGGCCAGTATTTATACACTTTTCTGCCATTCGGTAAGTTTAGGTCCAATTCCTTTTGTGCTTGTGTCTTGTGGTAATCCATCAGAATAGGTTATAGCCGTTTAAATGTTGAACAGAAGAATTGAGAACTGAAATACTGTTATTTTTGGAATACATGTATAGGCTTCACAGAGCATACATGTAAGCCACATCATGCAAATCTCTGTGAATTCAGGTTAAAGCTGAGCCCAATACTCGTACAATTATGGTATCTGCAGTGAACTACTGATTGTCAGCATGCTTAACCTCGAGTCTGTTAACAGTTAAAATCATTCTACAAGCAAGTCACACTGTTTTGTCACAGAGCTAAAAACAAAGATACCAGCTAATGGATAAATTTTGATATGATATTTGCACTTGGGCCATTCCATGAGGTTGGGGCACAATTTGTGACAGTGTCAATTGTTAGGTGGGTTCCGTAAAAATGAACAGCTATTTCCCTGCATGTGGATTCCAAATTGACATTGTTATACATCTTGCAAGGCCGAATACAGAGGTGTGTGTTATTTTTACAAAGTAAATGACCTACTCTACAGGTCATGACAGACAGTAAAAATTACCCATGTAACATGGACACCGTCACAAACTGTGCCCCAACCTCATGGAATGACCCATTTGGAAAAGATCACAGAAGTTGCCTCGTTCTTGAAACACTTTAAGACGTGAGAAGTGTTGCAGGTTAAAGAAATGAAAGCCAAAAAATGTCAGGAATTGAGAGCATTTTGCTGTAGGGACTAACTGAGTTTTACTAAAATGACCAATCATTTGTGTGGAATTCTCACATTCTAGGCCCACAGTCTTGAGAACCCCCATGGGGGCGGGGACTTCATACCTCCCACCAAGTTTAATCTCATTACTCTGATGATTGTGGCTGCAACTCTCGTGGTTGGAATAACAATACCTAATGGTGAGAGTGAGAAACAGTTCAGATACAGTGAAATCATTGTCTGTGTCCAACAAATATTCCAAACAGAGGGCCTGACGTTTCGATCCAAGCAGAATCTTTCTCAGAGGCAAAAGGACAAACTTAAAAGGTCTTTAAATTCTAGTTACATTTTGTAGTCAACACAATCACATATTTCAACATTAATGCATGTTTTCAACTGGAATCTCATACTCAAACACGGGTCTGCCCCCACAAAAGAGATGTTGTTGCTTTTTTAAAAAAAACAAAACGTGCTATCTCTGGAATGGATTGGATAGCATTTAATGCATTTGCTTCCCTCTGTCTCCAGTTGAGACGATTCTGGGGTTGACCGGTGCAACCATGGGATCTTTAATTGGCTTCATCATCCCAGCAATAATCTATCTACGTACCACAGGCGTACCCAACAAGACTACCGCCAAGGTGGGAACACTGTGCACCATACTCAGGCTAGCCTATCTGGCTCATAAAATAACATCTCTCTCTTTTTTTCTTTTTTTTTCCACCCAAAAATGCACAATGCAGGTGTTGTTTTCTTCGATACCTAGATTTAGAATCAGTTTCCTCTAGGTGGCAATGTCCTGTCAATTTGTGATGTATTGGAAGTAGGAAGAAACAACAATAAGGCTTAAATTTCACGCTGACTGTAGTTTGGTTCTTG